>PVJN01007500.1:0-69489 GCA_004026805.1 Lasiurus borealis | reverse complement strand
CCGGTCCCCAAATGTCAACATCTCAGGGAGGTGGGGACGGGAGGTGGTAATATGTATCATTAATGGGTCTAAGTGCCCCCTTTGCCAGAAAACACCGGGTGCAGCGCTTGGGGAGATGAATGCATTGCTAAGTACTCCTGACACCCGTGGCAAGGGTGACTTCTAAACAAATGGGCTCAAACTCAATTACTCCTCATTCCGGGCCCACCTCGGCACGCAGAACGGAATCCGAGGTGCCGATCAGAGAGAAAATGCCAGGTGCCGGCGCTCAAACATGTAATCTGAGAGTGTTTTAAGTGCATCGGAGTTCTTCAGAGCCCCGTGCGTGGTCCGGCTGCATTATCAGCCCCGGATTCTGAGAAACGAAATAAGCAGGCAGCCCGTGCTGGTGGCAGTGCTGCGCGCCTGAGTCAGAGGCCACGCCGGGAGGATGTGGCGAGGGCAGCAGGCTCCTCTGCCATCGGGGTCACTGAATTCACATTGAGTTTGGGGGTTAAAAACAAGTCTTAACGCTCTGCCACATGAAATACATTGTGCCAGGAGAATTAAGGAAATACGGTGCCGCCTGGCTGGTTTGGCTCAGTGGATAGACCGTTGGTCGGTGGACTGAAGAGTCCTGGGTTCAATGCCAGCCAAGGACACATGCCTGAGCTGTGGGCTCCATCCCCAGTGAGGAGATGTGCTGGAGGCAGCCGATCAATGATTCTCATCATTGATGTTTCTCTCTCTCTTTCCCTCTCCCTTCCTCTTGAAATCAATAAAGAAATATGATTTTGTTTTTTCTTAATATATTTTATTGATTTTTTACAGGGAGGAAAGGAGAGAGATAGAAAGTCAGAAACATCGATGAGAGAGAGACATTGATCAGCCGCCTCCTGCTCGCCCCACAGTGGAGATATGTCCACAAGCAAGGTACATGCCCCCGACCGACTGGAATCGAACCTGGGACCTTTCAGTCTGCAAGCCGATGCTCTATCCACTGAGCCAAACTGGTCTCGGCAAGAAATATGTTTCAAAATAATAAAAAAGAAAAAGAAAATACGCATCTTCTGAGTTCATTTTTCTAAGAAAATAAACATGGTAACAGAAAATCAATGGCAAGACCAAGAAGACGTGGCCAGGTTTTCCTTTTTGACTTTTTCTTCTTCTTTCAATTACAGATGACAGTCCTAATTATTTGGTACTAGAGGCCCAGTGCATGAAATTCGTGCACTGGTAGGGTCCCTGCTGGCCACCGGCTGCCGGCTGGGCACTCCCTCTCTTCCCCTGGCCCCCTACCGCTACTGCTGGCCAGGGCCTCCCTCCCTTCCCCCAACCGGCCCGCTCCCTGGTCCAACTCCCAGAAGAACTCCGGTCAGAGGAACAATTTGCATATTATGCTTTTATTTTATAGGATTAGTTTCCGGTGGGCAGCCCAGCAGTCAGACCGTCACATACTTTCCACAGTGCTCCCCTGACATTTCCGGTCCCCACCTGGCACGGTGCACAGTTGTTACCATAGGACCGACTCTATTCCCCGTGCTGCCCATCTGTCCTTCTCAATCCCTTCACTTTTATACCCAGCCCCGACTCACCCCATTCTGTTAATCACTCTGTTCACTGTGTCTCTGCGTCTGTTCCATTTGTCTGTGTGTCTATCAGTTTTTCTCAACTCCCCTGGTAAAGGATCTCTTGGTTCCTTAAAGAAACATGTTTAGGAAACTCCAAAATACATTGGGTTTCTAGAACCTTCCCGTTGAGGTGACAGGCACAGAGGCGTGTCAGCATTCTGACCCACCTCCATGCCTAGTAGCGAGGTGCCTCTCTCCACAGCAGGTCTGCAGCAATGGTCCTAGAATGTTTGTTTCAAAAGAGCCAGCTCCCTGGTCCATGTGAACATCACCTTTCGCTGCCCAGATGCAGTCTGGGTCCTAGCCTGCAACTCCTTATGTAAGTCCCCCCCACACACACACCATCTTAGTATATTTATCATTTGCATTAGGTCCCAGGCCTACATGATCTCGGAGACAGAGTGTGAAGTGCAAGATGAATGCTTCTATTCCCACCCAAAGATATCCCTCAGGGGAAGAGAGCAATGGGTTTCAAGCTGTACATTTCAATATGACAATAACACAAAGACAGATTGATATATATTTTTAATCATGCTTCCCCACAGCTTTATCCCCCCACCCAGCCTTCCCCTCGGCCTCCCAGCAGCCTTAGAAAGATATTTACTCGCTTAGACGCACCTCCCCCACAGCAGGGACTTGGCCCAAATGCGACAAAACACACGCCACGCCCGTGTAATAGAGGGCAGGAGAGGGCAGGGCCCTTCTGCCCGCCGGGAGCTCGGAGAGAAAGCGCTTTCGGCCGCTAAGACGGATGAATTCTTTAGAACCAGAAAACAGCCTTCCACGCCGGTCGGCCCAGATTTATCTGCTAAATCACCAGGAAGATAAATGCATGGTTCTCCGTGGACAGGAGGCATGTTGGAAATCAGGTAACGTAATTGCAACTATGAAATATGTTGAACTGATTTGCCATTCTGTCCCTGGGGCACCCCCCGCCCCCGCCTCCGGCTGAGGATGCCATAGCCTGAGGGTTCTGGCCTGTGACACCCGCCGAGAAGAAACATCAGCCGACACCACCGCTGGGGAGACAAGAAGACAGGCCGAGCTCGCAGGACAGTGATGCATGACCGCGACGCCTGTTGGCGGCTGCACCTTATCAGCCGGGGACCAGCTGCACCAAAACACATTACGGGGCCGATTTCGTCTTCAGCTACATGGTCAGCTGGCATATGTGAAACCGCTGGCTCTTAATAGGGACCTCATCTGCAGCTGAGCACAGGACTTAGCTTAGGATGTGAGCAGGGCCAAAGACAAATGTGTCTTTTAGTCTGTCCTTATCTGGCTTATGAAATAATATTACCACACACTGGTTGTTTTCCTTTCTGTGGCCTGACTTTGGGTCATTCCCCTTTCCCTCCCCTCCCTCAGAACTGCATTAAAACTAAAGGAATGGAACTCCAATTAATCTACACGAATAAAAGAGTAACATGCTAATTGACCGTACCTTTGTGACACCCACCAGCCAATTGGGAGTGAGTATGCAAATTGACCCAACAAAGATGGTGGGTTGATTTGCGTATGCAGGCGCAGAGTGGCCAAGGGTGGGGCAGGATGCTTGCAACATTGCCATGGCAATGACACAGGCGTTATACACCCCCCAGCTGCTCCAGGCCTCTGGGCAGTGTGGGAAGATGGAAAGGCGGGTCCAGCCAGAGCAAAGGCAGTGCCAGCAGCCTGGGGAAGGAAGGCCCATTCTTGCATGAATCTTCCTTCATGCATCAGGCCTCTAGTATTATGATAATCCTCATTGCTGAGGATTATTGCCATCAACTTTCTGCATGAAGTTTCAGTAGGTGCTCCGGAAATTAGAAAAGTCCTGATTAAAAACTTCCAGTTCTTGCCAAAACCGGTTTGGCTCACTGGACAGAGCGTCAGCCTGTGGACTGAAAGGTCCCATGGTCAATTCTGGTCAAGGGCATGTACCTTGGTTGCAGGCACATCCCCAATAGGAGGTGTGCAGGAGGCAGCTGATTTATGTTTCTCTCTCGTCAATGTTTCTAACTCTCTGTCCCTCTGCCTTCCTCTCTGTAAAAAATCAATTAAATATATTTTAAAAATAAAAAGAAAATAAAAACTTCCACTTCTTGCCCAGCTGGCATGGCTCAGAGGTTGAGTGTTGACCTGTGAACCAGGAGATCACAGTTGGATCCCCAGGTTATGGGTTTAATCCCCAGCAGGTAGTTTGCATCAGGCAGCCGATCAATGATAACTCTCTCATCACTGGTATTTCTATCTCTCTCTCTCCTTTCCTCTCTGAAATCAATAAGAATATATTTAAAATTTTTTCCAGTTCTTCCTAAAATTTGCCCATCTAGCCTAAAAGTATTAATATGGTAAATGCTATGAATAGCAACATCCACAATGAATATGTCAGACCATGGTAAATTGCTACATTTGTGTGATTTACTAGTATTTTCCTGAAGGTTGCCTCCAGTGCCAAAAATAGACTCCTGGAGGGTTCTGCCAGGAATGAAAGATATCAGAAATAATTCTGGCTACATGAGGACCAACCGCTATGTCCGTCACGCATCTGCCAAGTACTTAGCATAACAAATCAGCATAACATAGAATGTGAGAAGAGGGATATTGTTACAAAAATAAAATCAAAACTGTCGTAATAGTTGTTTACATATATTTTTTGTTACATCTTCTGAAAATTGGGCAAAAAGTACTAATACTACATTTTTGCGTTTAATTCCTGCTTTCCATTTAAAAGCTGTGATAAAGGCTTCTGTGAATACTCGCTTTTTGAGACAGATTATAGAGTTTTCTCCAATGAATGGAGACACTGGCATGAACGTTAGCATCACGTTTAATCACATTCTTAAGCTAGCTGTTTAAAATGCAAACATTAGAGATGATATTCTGAAAGCATCAAAGCACCTCACCCAATACTGGCTGATGTCTCTCTGCCTCTCTCTCTCTCCAGCATATACATTGAGACTCACATATAATAGTCAAGTATACCTACAAAACATTTAAATCTACACTGAGTGGCCAGATTATCATGACCTCTGGACGCATAATCATCTGGCCACTCATATAGTGTATATACTATATATATGAGGCCCAGTGCCTGGGTGGGGTCTGGCCAGCCTGGCCAGGGGGAGGGGACATGGGCAATTGGCAGGCCTGCCTGCAGGTTGAACTCCTGGTCAAGGGGACAATTTGCATATTAGCCTTTTATTATATTGGATATACACTGAGTGGCCAGATTATTGTGCATTCAGAGATCATCATAATCTGGCCACTCGGTGTATACGCTCCTAAAAAGATGATTATTAATAACCGTATTCATACTTACTCTTTTCTGGCACTCTTAAATGGTTTTTATGCCTGGCTCCTGTTGGCCAAGTCTCTTTCTAATGTTCTATTTCTGGCATAAACTTTCCCGAATGACGTGATGAGCGTCTGCTCTTCCAAAGGGACTGTAGAGCAGAGCATCAGTTCAGTCCCCCAAACACCCCACAGGGCAGGCCAAGCCACTGGTTTGATTTGCTTTTTAAAAAATACATTTTTATTGACTTTATAGAGGAAGGGAAAGGGAGAGAGAGATAGAAAAGTCAGTGATGAGAAAGAATCATCGATCGGCTGCCTCCTGCACTCCCCCCACTGGGGATCGAGCCCACAACCAGGGCATGTGTCCTGACCTGGAATCAAACAGTGGACTTCCTGGTCGATGCTTAACCACTGAGCCACACCAGCCAGGCTAAGCTCCTGGTTTTAGAGACCAAGGGCTTCCCTTCGGTGGTTCTCAGTTTCCACAGTTGCTCGGGCCCCTCTGCCAGAGCCCCACACTTTGTTTTTCTGTGTATGTGTTTCTGACATTCCTACTCTAGGGATTTCTGTATAATCTACCCCATTTAATTATCCTATATAATAAAGAGGTGATATGCAAATTGATCATCATGCCTTTGCACAAGATGGCCACCCCCATGTGGTCACAAGATGGCCGCCAGGGGAGAGAAGTTGGGGGCAATCAGGCTGGCAGGGGAGTGGTTAGGAGGTGTTCAGGCTTGCAGGCAGTAGCTGTTAGGGGCAATCAGGCAGGCAGGCAGGCAGATGAGCGGTTGGGAGCCAGCAGTCCTGGACTGTGAGAGGGATGTCCAACTGCCAGTTTAGGACTGGGCATCTCCCAAGGGGTCCCAGATTGGAGAGGGCGCAGGCTGGGCTGAGGGACAAACCCCCGCCCCCAGTGCATGAATTTCGTGCACCAGGCCTCAAGTTTTGTATAAAGTGGCATAGAGTCTGGGTGGAGGGACATATTTGCATGGGTTCTTCGCAAGCACATTTCCTTATGGCTAAGTTCTAAGTGCTCCCAAGCTCATCACTGCTAATCCATCCTCACATAGGCATTGGGGCTTATGTGCTAAGACAGTGGTCGGCAAACCACGGCTTTTGAGCTACACGTGGCTCTTTGGCCCTTTGTGGCTCTTCCACAAAATACCACCACCTGGGCGAGTCTATTTTGCAGAAGTGGCGTTAGAAGAAGTTTAAGTTTAAAAAATCTGGCTCTCAAAAGAAATTTCAATCATTATACTACTCTGCTAGGAAATGATTTTTACCATAATTTAATGGTCAATTATAATACATTTATTTCAAATTATTTTTTAAACGTCCACATCAGTTTGGCCAGCGGTCGGCAAATTCATTAGCCAACAGAGCCAAATATCAACAGGACGACGATTGAAATTTCTTTTGAGAGCCACATTTTTTACACTTAAACTCTATAGGCAGGTACATTGTTATTAACTTAATTATATTACTCCTTCAATCACACTGCACGTGACATTTTGTGGAAGAGCCACACGCAGGGGCCAAAGAGCCACATGTGGCTCGAGAGCCATGGTTTGCCGACCACTGAGCCAGGCAATTTTTATTTTTTTAAAGTCTTCTTTTATAAAGCCTTTTAAAAACTACTGAAACCACAAAGCATCCAGGAGCTTCCTGGGTAATTTCCATAATCTCCTCTAATGTTCCTAAATACCATCAATGGCTTAAAACTCAAAGCCGATGGCATCTTGTGGCCACGACTTTGGCTAAAACGGAGGGGTAAGATGCTAGATGCTTCTCCTAGATGCTTCTTTCCTGGCTCCTGGCCTGTTCCCGGGTTCTTCCCTTACACGTCCTCCAGCTCCAGCCCTCGGTGGTCTGAAACCCGCCTAGGGTTCGTGCAGGTGGCAGTCGGAGGAGCGCTGAGATCGTAGGAAGCTCCGGACCAGGGTTTGAGTCCTCGCTCTCTGGGTTCCTACGTCTATCCCAGTCTCCCATCTCCTCGCCGGTTATGAGGGGGATGACAACCAGCTTCCAGGGGGGTGGTAAGGAAGAAGTGAAATGAGAGGCACGGAGCATCCTGCACCAGGCCTGCTGTGCATCTATCTCACCTGAGGCTCCAGCAGCCGTCGCTGTTGGGGGTAGAAGACGGGTGCTCAGTGTCCCCCCCCAACTCCCCACCCTGAGAGTGGATGGACTGGCCGTGGACCGAGGCAGCCTCACATCCACCGTTGGCCCTGGGTCGGTCTAATTCAATTGGAGCCAATCAGCGCTAAGTGCACACACAGCACTTTGTCCATTACCCAGGCCTTCCCAGGGCCTGGACCAACTTCCCAGCGGCCTGCCTGCCTGTCTGTGCGCGGAGGCTCCCGGATTTGCTGAGCTACATGGTTTCAGATGCTCCCCGTCCAGCTTGGATTAAGAGCCACCGATGGGACAGGAACGAATGGGAAGACTGTTACCTCCCCTCTGAGGTCATCTTCCCTCAAAGGATGCTGGCTCAATGGATAGAGCGTCAGCCTGCGGACTGAAAGGTCCCAGGTTCGATTCCGCTCAGGGGCGTGTTATCCTGGTTGGGGGCACATCCCAGTAGGGGGCGTACAGGAAGCGGCTGATCAATGTCTCTCTATTATCGATGTTTCTAACTCTCTATCCTTCTCCCTTCCTCTCTGTAAAAAAAATCAATAAAATATATTTGAAAACAAAAAAAGAAGAACAAGAATGATGGTTGGACGCTGAGGGCTGTCTCGAGCAAGGAGATCCACACCTCCATCAGCACTAGGTGAAAATCCCTGAATGCAGAAACAGGGTCTGAGTGCGCCCGGCTCCTCTCCTCTGTCCCCGCAGGCCCAGGGCTGTTCCCGACAAACTGCCCACTCCAGCTGCTTGGCCCTGCGTTTCTCTCCTAAGCCACATCCGGGGAATAAAGGAAATGTTGGCCCAGCCTTCCTTTCCCCGGCCGTCAAGGCGTGCGGCCTCCTCAAATATGACAGAGGAGAGAGGTGATCGCCAAATCAAAGAGTGTGGGGAGGCCTGGCTGGCGTGGCTCAGGGGTTGAGCATCAACCTAGGAACCAGGAGGCCATGGTTTGATTTGCAGTCAGGGCCCAGGCCCGGGTTGCGGGTTCCATCCCCAGTGTGAGGCTTGTGGGAGGCAGCTAATCAATGATTCTTCCTCATCATTAATGTTTCTCCTCTCTCTCTCTCTCTCTCTCTCTCTGTCTCCCTCTCTCTTCCTCTCTGAAGTCAATAAAAATATATGTTTAAAAACTAAAAAAATGAAAACGAACAAAAGAAAGAGGTGTAGCGCCGAAACCTGTTTGGCTCAGTGGATAGAGCGTCGGCCTGCGGACTGAAAGGTCCCGGGTTGGATTCCGGTTAGGGGCATGTACTTTGGTTGTGGGCACATCCCCAGTGGGGGGCGTGGAGGAGGCAGCTGATCAATGTTTCTCTCATCCATGTCTCTGACTCTCTATCCTTCTCCCTTCCTCTCTAAAAAAATCAACAAAACATGCTAAAAAAAAAAAAGAAGAAGAAGCAGAAGAAAGAGGTGTCGCGAGGACAGCTATTGGAGGCTGGGAAAGGCAGCAAACACTGTGCCAAACCAGCTGGAACCGTGGCCCAGGCGCCCAGCGCTGGCAAGCGGGAGACGCTGTTGAGGTTCTCGGTGGCAGCTGCTGCCAGTTTAGCAAAAGAGCAGCCTTGGCGAGCAGCCTGGGTGAAAAACCGGGGACTCTCTGCCTCCCAGGACTTGGTCAGGTTTGGGTTTGGGCTGTCCTCCCCTACCCCCCCACCCCCGGCCCCTCACACAGCTGTTCTGTTTGGAGGCCCATGGTGGAGGAAGCCAGCTAACGCTCTGTCCAGAAAGAGAGAAAAAGGTCCAAGAATAGTGTTGTTGTTCTTTTCTTTTCATTTTGAAACAGAAAAACGAACACAAAATGACCTGGGTTGGGTTCAGTACGTCTGCAGCTGTTCCCAGCCTTGGCCAGAGCGCACCCACCGGCTCCTCTCCGCCTGCCAGGAGCAGACACTTCCGCCACTGCCTGTGCTCACTTGCAGAAGCCCTCGGGGCTGTTCCCCCCCCCCCCCTTTCGCTGTCCTCAGGCTCCGCTGTAATCCCCAGGCCGCCCCAGACTTCCTGGGGCTCGTGGAAGGAGAAAGGAGGGAGCCAGGAGTCTGACAAGAGGCAGCCTTCTGAGAGCCACTGATGTGGGTCCGTGGGAGGGACGGCCCGGGGGGTGGGGTGGGGGGTGGCAGCCTGGGGCTGCACAGCGAGGTTCCCTGTGGCCTGGTTTCTTCCTTTTCTTTCTTTCTTTTTTTTTTTAAATATATATATATATACATATATATTTTTTTTTAATTGATTTTTTTACAGAGAGGAAGGGAGAGAGATAGAAAGTCAGAAACATCGATGAGAGAGAGACATCGATCAGCCGCCTCCTGCACGCCCCACATTGGAGATGTGCCTGCAACCAAGGTACATGCCCCCGACCGGAATCAAACCTGGGACCCTTCAGTCCGCAAGCTGAGGCTCTATCCACTGGGCCAGACTGGTATCGGCAAGGGTCTTAGAAACTTCTTACCTTAGGTGATATGTTTCCTGAGATGGCCTCACCTTTAGCACAATTCTCACAGGTGACCGATGCATGGATCAGAGTGACCACTGACAGCGAGAACTGTATTTAAGCTTTAGGTTCTTGTTGGTGAAGGATCATGTGTGCCCTGAGGCCAGGGTGGTGATTGGGTGATTCTGAGAGTCGGGGCCATCAAGCATCATGACCTGGAGGCACCTACCTACATCCGAAGAAGGCACTGCTGCCTAAACAGAATACCCAGGCCCCAAGATGCACCACCAGCCCCGCCCTCTGACACCCTTTCCTAGTGCCGTAAACACCCCCTTCACACACACACACGCTGGAAATACACTATTTTTTTTACATACGAAATGCAATATAGTTGAGTAGCTTTGCCCATTTTTAGTGAAAATCCAAATGCCAATCGTTAGCAAGCGTTTCAGAGAAACGGACATTCGTATTCTTGGTTTGTTGTTGGGAAATTAGCACAAACTTTCTGGAGGGACATTTTCCCACAAACTGTCAGTAGCTATAAGGTGGCACTGCCACTGACACCAACCTAGATGCCCAATACAAGTAGATAAATTCACCATTATATAATGGGATAATCCATACTCATGGTTTAGAGTCAAATTTAATTACATAAAAATACAATAGGCTGTGAAGTGAAAAGGCACGCTTTCAATAGAGGATGTACAAGTTCTTGTGTGTATGAAAGAAGATACACCTACACGTTAAGGTAATTTTCTCTGGGTAATTGGATTATGAGTAATTTGATGTTCCTCTTTTTTTTTTTACACATATTGAAAATTATCCTAAGAGCATATGTGGATTTTATTAGAAGAAAAACCAACAGATAGACATGGTATGAAAGTCATAATCCGGGCGAGTCCCTCTGAAATTATATCTGAGTCACCATAACTACAGTGTGGGTAGCTGTCATTCACAGGGCGCAGTCCGAATTTCAGTGCTGGTCTGCATTGTCAACTCCTGGTGTTGTGCACACCACTTAGCCACTGGGATGGGGACAGTCACTCAGTAAACAGGACTGCCTGACTTTGAGACCACATACTTGAATAATAGATAGCTACTGCCCTAAAGGGTCAGGGGGGGGGGGTGTAAGGAAGAAATGAGAACAAATTAAAAGTGATTGAATAGAGATAAGACTATGGGAGGCCGAAGGAGGGAGCATCTAATTTTGACAGGGAAGGCTTCATCGAGGAGACCATTTTTAAACTGGGCCTTAAAGGGATGGGTAGGACTTTTCTACCCTGTTTCCCTGAAAATTTTTGCTCCCAAAGATGGGCTAGGTCTTATTTTTCCACGAAGAATACGGTACACACGACCCACCAGTTTACCTGGACTTGAGTGTCTCATAGTTTCCCACGCCTCAAGGTTACGGAACGAATTAAACTCGTATCTCGAGGTACCACTGTATAACCATCCAGACCAGGGGTGGGGAACCTTTTCATTCTGCCAAGGGCCATTTGGATATTTATAACATCATTTGTGGGCCATCCAAAGGATCAATTTTAAAAAATGAGCCTGCTGTCTTTGGTCAAGCAATGAACTAACTCACCCCTAACGCCTCGGCAGGGCCAGACCCAATGATTTCACCAGCCCTGTGTGGCCCATGGAGGGATGCTCCCCACCTCCAATCTGGATCATCTTTTTTTTAAAAATATATATTTTATTGATTTTTTTACAGAGAGGAAAGTAGAAAGAGAGTTAAAAAATCACGAAAGAGAAACATCAATCAACTGTCTCTTGCACACCCCCTACTGGGGATGTGCCTGCAGCCAAGGTACCTGCCCTTGACTGGAATCGAACCTGGGACCCTTCAGTCTGCAGGCCGACGCTCTATCCTCTGAGCCAAACCGGTTTCGGCCCGATCTGGATAATCTTGAAGACACACATATGAAAGACATGCATATAGGACTGGCAGGTAATCAGGGAGAAACTAGATTATGCCGCCCTCCCGTGCTTTTCTTCTCCCAGGAAGATAAAAGAAACTTCCAGACCGAATGACTCGTTACTTGAAAGGATTGATTCTACAGCTCCTTAAATCTAAACTCGGCGATGGCCCATGAAACGCAAACCTAGCCTCACCAGCCCCAGGACGCTGATGGAGCAACACACTCCCTCAGAGTGGCCCCATTGTACTTCGGCCGTTTCCCACATGGGTGTCTGATGTGTGTGCCCAAACCCCTCTGTCAACTGCAGCCGCCACACCTTGCCCAAGAGCCTCTTGAAGAAGCTTCGCTGCTGGTGCCGCTGGCTCTTCGGTCTCAGCATTGTCTCTAGAAGCTTCCATGGCTGCCAGGCCCGGAGGCAGAGGTGGGAGAATTTCTTGCCCAGAATCCCCAAAGGTTCCCAGGAAAAAATTCTGACTTCAGGCCTGTGTCGTTCCAGGTCTACAGAGTCACACTCAGACCACGGGCCACAGGAGCAACTCAATGAGTCAGCCTTTATTGATTACCTACAATGTGCTTTTGAACAAATCGGGGAGACAGTAATGAACCCCAACGTGGTCTCTGCCTTTTTCACTGTCCTCTTTCTCTTCCTCTGCCCCTCGCTCTCATTCCTCCAAACCGGATTATCCCACCTTCCTTGTTGCAAAACACCCGTTACTAGGGATACTGATAAATGACAAAGATTTCGGTGTTGGGAAGAAAGGAGCTACTGTAGTAAGCCAGCCAAGATGCCCGCTACATCTGAAAAATCCACATAAGACCATCACCTCCTATGGAACCAGTCAATGTTAACTCAATTTACCTGACAGTGTTAGTATGTGGATGGCAGGAAGGAGTTTAGACAAAGTCTAATAATTGCAGTGAATATTTCGGTTTTGTGTATTTACAAAATGGGGTGTGTTGGTAGCAAAATAGGCCTCCTCTTCCCACGTGAACTTATTAATTCAGAACGTATTTATGAGGCACCTACTATGTGCCGAAGACTAGTCCAGCCAATGGAGAGGTAGCAAAGGGCAAGATGATGGACAAAAAACGCCTGCCCCTTGAAAGTCTACATCATACGATACAGTCAACATAAACTATAAATCAATGCAAGTCAATAGGATGCTAGTTCAATGTGTTTAAGAGGAAAACAGAAGGAGAAGAGGCACAGGGAAAGTTGAGGGGGACTGGCAGGTAATCAGGGGAGTCTTCTTGGAGAAGGTGGCATGTGAGCCCTGAAGCTGACAAGGCAGCCAGCCATGCAGAGATGTGAAGAGGAGAGTCCCAGGCTTCCAGAACACAATTGCAAAGCCCCTCCGAGTTGAAAAGGTGCCTGGAATATTCATGAAAAAAAAAAACACACAAGAAGGCAGTGTGGTGTGGGAGCAGAGAGAACGAGGGGCAGAGCCCTGGGGGACACAAGGCCAGAGACACAGAGGGGCCAGATCTGGCAGGGCCCTGTGGACTCTTGGGAAAACCTTGGCATTAACTCTCATGGGAGGGTTTTGAGCAGAGAGTGACATGATGTGACTTTTTTTAACAGGATACACCTAGCCCCTCGTTGGGGAATAGATCGGAGGGGGCAAGGGTCAAAGCGGGTCTAATAAGCAGAGCTGACATCATCGAGGTGGAGGCCATGGGCAGCAGAGGGAGCGGAAGCACGTCCTATTTTTTTCATAATTCTAAACATTGCCCTTCACCCCCCTTGCTAGACCGAAGTCCCACCCATGCCTGCTGCTGGTCAACCAGATGGCCACTCAGGAGATGGCAATATAAACGTTAGTTTTTCCGATGATGAAACGAACTAATATGTGTAAAGTGCAAAAACGGCCTCTGGCACGTGGCCAGCCTGTGATGTAAGGCCAGCTATTGCTTATTTTCTCTATTTCCTATAGAGCTATTTCGAAGAAGGATTTGCTACAGCTAATAACCAACGCCGCGCGTCCACGCTCGCAACTGGTTAAAACGAAAAGAAAAAAAAAAAAAGAGAAGTCACGTCTAGGAGAAGGCTATAATTGGACCAGAAATCAGATAATTCCTATAATTAAACACTAATTCAATTTTGGCGCTTCCTAATAGCCAAGATGAAAAAAAAAAAAATCCCCTGTTTTATAAATTCTGCCCAGTCAGAGGAAACGGTGGCTTTTAAGAGACCTGGAATGGTTATTGGCACGGAATGTCCCCGGGTTTCTCATGGAGAGGACTGATCATGAGTCTCCAATGTCCTCAGAGCAGTTCAGCAGGTGCCGCAGAGACATTCTTTGTCAGGCAGTTTCTTTCTCCCTGATTCGCCAGAGAATTATTAAATAATAACTCGGTGAAGCCACTGGGGAAACAGCCTGGGGTAGTAGAAAGAGGGCTAGATATGCTCTTAAAGGAGCTGAGCCCGAGACCCATTGTCCCTGCCTGAGCTTCAGCCTATGAAGCCTTTTTTAACCTTCGTTTCAACATCTGTAAAATGGGCCTATCCTACGTCCTTCTCTGCCCCAAGGGCAAAACTGTTGTGAGGAGCAACGGAGATGATCCACTTAAACGGCCCCTTCACTCATTCAGTCAACAAATGTTACCTCAGGGATCGTCCCTCTGTGCCCATCACTCTTCCAAGTGCCGAGCGGAAAAGAACCGAGTCTAGGCGCACCCTCATGAAGCTTCTTCCTCGCAGGGGAACCTTAAAAACTACGTTTAGCCTAAACCGATTTGGTTCAGAGTATAGAGTGTCGGCCTGCGGACTGAAGGGTCCCAGGTTCGATTCCGGTCAAGGGCATGTACCTTGGTTGCAGGCACATCCACAGTAGGGAGTGTGCAGGAGGCAGCTGATCAATGTTTCTCTCTCATCAATGTTTCTAACTCTCTATTTCTCTCTTTTCCTCTCTATAAAAAAAATCAATGAAAAAAAAAAGAATGTCAAGGAGGGACTTACACCTGTGAGTTGGGCAGGCAAAGCTGCTCAGAGGAAATGGCAGGTCACTTGGGCCTTGGAGGATGCATGGGAATGAGAGAGAGAGAGAGAGAGAGAGAGAGAGAGAGAGAGAGAGAGAAGAGAAGAGAAGAGAAGAGAAGAGAAGAGAAGAGAAGAGAAGAGAAGAGAGAGACTCCGCTAAGCTATGAAAACACAGGGATGCTCATGGGATGGTGGCAGAATGGCTTGGCCGGGGTAAGAAGTAGGTTGTTATGGAACAAACTGTACCTCTTCAAATGTTACATGTAGAAGCCTCAATCCCCAATACTTGCTTAAAAACAGGGCTTTTAAAGAGCTGAGGAGGTTAAATGAGGCCATTGGGGTGGGCCCTGAGCCAGTCTGGCTGGTGTCCTTAGAACAGCAGTTCTCAACCTGTGGGCTGCGACCCCTTTGGGGGGTCGAACGACCCTTTCACAGGGGTCGCCTAAGACCACCGGAAAATGCAGATATTTACACCACGATGCATCACAGTAGCAACATTTCATGGTTGGGGGTCACCACCACATGAGGAGCTGTATGCAAGGGTCGTGGCCTTAGGAAGGTGGAGAACCGCTGCCTTAGAAGAAAGGGAAATCTGGACCTATAAGCAGCCACTCTTTGCAGGAAGGAGCTTTTCCATGAGCCTGGAAGGACCTCCTTCCTCAGCGGCTGTGGCCTGTGCACCTGAGGCTTGGGGTTGGTCACTCCCGGAGCACAGCAGCTTTGGAAATCAGAAGGGAGGGAGGACTTCCGGTGGCTGTCGGCTGGTGGGGGGTAGGGGGTGGGGCCTCTCTCTTTTAAACCAGCTCCTTCTCACCCCTCGGAGCCCACACTCGCCTCCCAATCCCGGGTGCTTAGTATGCATCGGCCGTGCCACAGGCTGCAGAAGGCATTAACACGGCAAATGCCAGTGTTTGTGTTCTCCCACATCCTGTCCCGGGGTGAGGGATGAGGTGGTGAGCAGGAGCAGACTCGAGGAGCCCGGGGCGATGATCCAGCCTTGGCGACTCTTCAGCTGGTGAATTTCCAGGGCAAGCCAGAAGCTGCCCACCCCCTCTCCACCCCAGCCTGGCGGCCAGAGCAAGCGCTTATTCACCGCCGGCTGGGAAGGGCGGGGACATCCCTGGCGCTGGGCATCCATCCTCTGCTGCTGCTGATGGTGCAGGAGGCGGGGGCAGTGGGATCTCATTTTTCACCAGGATTCCCGTGCCGGTGGCCTCTTGTCAGGTCTAGTCGGGGCTACGGGGTCCGAATGACCTACTTTCTATTCAGTCCCTCCCCCCACCCCATGCTACCGGCGGTTGTGTCTTTGAAGATGAGCTGAGAATAACCTGAAAGTCACTGTCCTGGTTCCCCGAGAGCCGAGGAGAAGCAGGGACTGTCGGAGCAGGTGAGGGGACCTGGTGGCCTATCAGACGCGAGAGGAGAGGAGACCCACGAGCCGGCCATTGGGAAGAGCCCGTGACTGCTGGGAGGATCTGCAGTCGGACTGGGGGCGTGGCTGTAAAACCCCGACAGGCACCGCCTGGCCTCCGGGGAGTTGGTACCCTGGTGCTGGTGAACCTGGCCAGGGGTGGACTCCAGGGCAGGCCACAGTCCCAGGACACTGGAAGCCGAAGTATTTTTTTAAAAAATATATTTTATTGATTTTTTTTTTTTTACAGAGAGGAAAGGAGAGAGATAGAAAGTCAGAAACATCGATGAGAGAGAGACATCGATCAGCCACCTTCTACATGCCCCCCTCTGGGGATGTGCCCGCAACCAAGGTACATGCCCTTGATCGGAATCGAACTGGGACCTTTCAGTCTGCAGGCCGACACTCTATCCACTGAGCCAAACCAGTCTCGGCCAAAGTATTGCTTTCATCATCCAATAGAAGGCTGAGAAAAGGCAGACTCACCTCCCTGTCGGTATCTGTTCATGGAGCCCAGACCCCATGGAGGGGAGCCTCCAGGGGTGGGTCTAGATTGCACCCGACAGCAGCCTCATCCACTGGTTATGTGTGTATTCACTTTAGGTGTGTATTCATTCACCCACCAGTCAAACAGCGAAGAGTTTACGTGGCCTCTGCTTATGCGGGATGCCCGTGTACAGCAGCGAGCGTGGTGTGGGAGGGCTCGTACTGCCTGGGTCCGAAGCCTGATTAGATGTGGGTCCAGGGGAAATCACTGTGTCTCGGTTGACCCGTCCATAAAATGGGTTGTTGTTTTTTCTGCTCGGAGGGTTTTTGTGAGGAGAAGTCGAAGCAATCCCTGTTCAGTGTCGAGCATCAGGGGTGGCATGTCCTAAGCGCCCCATAAATGGCAGCTGTTACCATCCTTTCAGCAGGGGACACAGAGACGTTGGAGTCTTGGACCCTGATCTTGAGACGCACGTGCCTGTCCCTGTGGGCACAGCTGGCAGCCTGGCATAGACCGCGCAGGGGGTGGTCTTACTCTGGGGTGAGTGAGCTTGCCTTGCGACCTTGCCTGGAATCTCCCCGCATGGAAGGCTGCAGCTGCTGGTGGTGACTTGGCCGTGAACTAGATCTAATGGCTTGACCTTCCCTCAGTCCTAGCAGGCAGTGACTTTCCACACCTCCCGCAACGTTTGTTTTCTGCCACTTCCTGCACGTTTCCCCGAGAACCTCCCCCTCCCCGTCAGCCTGAGACAAAATCAAAACACATCCCCTGAAGCCGAGGGTGAAAAATAGCCCATCCCCGTTGCCGAAAACAAATTCCCTTGCGGATGGCGCTCCTCGCTGAATGAGTCTCCCTCACCGCGGGGCCCCGGAGCAGAGATTAATGAGCCAATTTGACTCTTCGGAGCTCATCTGTCTGCGCCAAATTACTATAGGAAACCCTGAATGTAATTTGTTTGTGCGATCATTAATTCTCCTCATCACGGATTCTTCTCCAGTCCCAGCACAGGGGAGAAATTATTAACCAACTCCTTCTGCTTAATGCGGCAGGTCTTACAAAACAAAAACAAACAAACAAACAAAGAAACCCACCAGCCAATAAATAATGCATCTGCGGTGCCAGGGAAAGTGCCAGTAGTGATAACAGCAGACTGTTCCTGAGAAACCAGTCACTGTTGGAAACATGGTACACGGATGAGCCCATTTCATTCTCACATCCACCCTAGGAGAGCAGCATCTTTGCTATTATGGTCCCATCTTACAGATGAAGAAATCGAGACGAAGAATCTCGCCCACAGGCAATGCGCAGTAGAGCCAGGATTCCAACCCTGGTGGCTTGGCTCCAGAGTGGATGCCCTAGCTTCCTATTCCTCAGCCCCTCGGTGCCAGGCACGGTGCTGGGTCCACCATTTCAAAGAAGAACAGGATTGGGGACCCTCCCATTCGAGGGGCTCAGAGTGTGGTGTGGGCATCAGACAGACGGAGCTGAGATTTGAACCCAAACATTCCGGTCCGGGGGGGGGCTACTGAATGAAGAGGAGGAAACTGTCTAGCCACCAAAGGGGGTTGTAGGGCGGAGGGTGTCGAGGAACTCTGAGAAGAGAAGAGCCGGACCAGGCCAGCCTCCGGATTACTTAGCGTCCGTCTCCTCTCTTCTACAAAACGCTCCCCATGCCTGTCCCCTCTAAAACCGGACCTAAGAGATAGAGAGGTCCTTCCCCCCACCTGAGCCCCACAGCATCCTTGGGTCTCAAAGACCATTTGACCCCCTGATGTGCTAGCCCCTCTAGAGGGGTCTGTGTTTTCTTCTAGGTTCTTCTTTCCCCTTAAGATTAAAATCCTCTCCCTCTTGTTCTGGAAAGCCCAGGTTACCCACAACAGATCCTCTGGAGAAGGGGGAGAAGGGGGCGTCACCCGGTGGCTGAGGGCACGTGGACAGCACCAACCTCTGCCCTCAGAAATTGACATGAGGTCAGGTCACCCTCAGGGAAGCTTCTTGGCCCTTCAGTCACGGCTAGGAGAGTAGATTCCTTAGAAAATAACCCTCTTTCTCATCCTGGAAAGTGCGAATGGAGATCCCCTTGAGCCATGACACCAGACCTAGAAGGGGTGTGGCCCGAATCTCGAATCTCGGGGTGAAGAGCAAAAGTGGAGGGATTGGAGGGTGAGAAATGATCTCTAGAGATTCTGAAAAACTTGAAATGATCCATGTAGGAACCCAGGCCCGAGGACTGCTTTCTATTCCTCTCGCTGAGCACCAGACCAGGTTAATTTCAGTCCCCATTAGCCCTTCATTAAGGAGCTCACAGCAGGAGGTGGAGAGGATCAATGCGGTGGGGGGAGGGGAGGGGAAGGAGGGAGACATCGGTAATATTTTCAACAATAAAGATAAAGTTCAAAAACCCAAAGACCATAGAAATACAAAGAAGCTCCCAGCAGCCGTCCCTCTGAGACCAGCCCATCTTTGGCATTTGTCCTGTTCTCTAATGAGTCCTCCAGAGTCCAACCTTCCTGGTGAACACTGCTTTAGACATCTCTCTGTCCAACTAGGCCAACAAGTTCAGCCCCCAATGTGGAAAACGAACCAATTCTCTCCCAGTCCTGGTCGTCAGTGAGGAGATGGGCCTCAGGACCTGTGAGAGGTATCTTCAAAACCACTGTGTCCTACCATCCCAGTGTCTTCACACCAGACCCCCTCCCCCTCACCCTGTACCCCCATGTCCCTGCCTGGGCCCATCCTCCCTCACCACCAGGCTGGACTTCTGAATCACCTTCCCAAGCGTCCTTTTGTCTCTGCCCCACACAGTCTACCCAGCAGCTCAGTGGTGCTGCATTTCTCTTCCTGAGAGACTGCCGCTGTCACGTGACTGCCCTCTTAGAAAGTACTTGGTGGCCCCTGTGTTCTCCAACATGCCCAGCCTCTCCCAATGGCTTGCCAACCCCGTGGCCCCTGGTGTCTGCTCTGGATTTGAGACCATATATTCCTCGTCTTCTCTCTGGAGTCCCTTCTGGCTGAGATGCCCAGGGCCACCTGCTGCAGGAAGGTCTAGAGCAGTGGTTCTCAACCTTCCTAAGGCCGCAACCCTTGCGTACAGTTCCTCATGTGGTGGTGACCCCCAACCATGAAATTTTGCTACTGTTATGCATCATGATGTAAATATCTGCATTTTCCGATGGTCTTAGGCGACCCCTGTGAAAGGGTCGTTCAACCCTCCAAAAGAGTCTCGACCCACAGGTTGAGAACCGCTGGTCTAGTTGGGGGGAGAGAAAAGTCACAGGAGACAACAGGAAGGACCCAGGCGGTCCCTGCCCTTTGGGGCCTGTCTGCTCGCCTTGTCTGTCCAGATGGCTGGCAGGCAGCGTGTCCACGCCCCATCCCGTCCTCCCTGGCCCCTATTAGCGCAGCGCTGGGCGAGCTCTTTATCAAGGGCTGACAGGTCGGTGCCAACCACGGAGGCTGAGCACATCCATCACTGCAGCTGGGACGTGCCCGGCCTGGCGAGCCTGCGCCTACCTCCTGTCATCTCCCCGCAGCTCCCCCGCCCTCGCACCCGCCTGCTCTTCATTAAAACTCTAGCCTCTGTGACCTTCAGGAGCCGCAGGAAAAGGGTTGCCTGGCCAAGTCCAGCTCCAGGGGGCGATGGGTTCTGAGACTTTGCCAGAGCCCGATGTCCCGGGGAGAAGGTGAATCAGAGACCCTGGCATCAACACCCCCCTTTGTTTATTTTAAAATAGATTTTTATTGACTTCAGAGAGGAAGGGAGAGGCGGGAGAGAGAGAGAGAGAGAGAGAGAGAAACATCAATGATGAGAGAATCGTTGATCAGCTGCCTCCGGCATGCCCCCTCCTGGGGATCAAATCTGCAACCTGGCATATGCCCTTGACTGGAATTGAACTTGGGACCCTTCAGTCCATAGGCTGACACTCTATCCACTGAGCCAAACTGGCTAGGGCCGCCCTCCTTACTTTATAGACCAGTAGAGTGAGGCTGCAGATGGTGGGGAAGGCACCGGCTCTAGAGCTACTATGGAGGGACGCAACCAACGTACATGTCCTTGACTGGAATGGAACCTGGGACCTTTCAGTCTGCAGACCGACGCTCTATCCACTGAGCCAAACCGGTTTTGGCTAAAAATATATTTTAAAAAGTAACACAAGTTCCAGATAAAAAAATATAAAAACCAGAATAAAAGAACATAATCGAGTCCAATCATCCTGCCCACCCAGACACAGCGAATGTTAGCACCTCTCCGGTAGCTTTCCAATGCGAACGCAGAGGGTAAGTATGTATTTGCCCAGGAGGAGAGAGCATCTTCAGCGAAGGGCACAGCTGTGGGAACAGAAAAGTGAAGCAGGCGCACGCTCCAGGCCTGTGACAATAACCAGGGCCTTCTCCTTAGAGCCCGCAGAGCAGGAGACTTGCCGGAAATGCTTTTAACTCCCTGCTGCCACCACCTTTCTTTCAACCAAATAGGAAAATTGGGTCCTGACTGGTTGGTGGTGCCGTGATAACCATCTCCCTTAGCACACCATGCGCCCCTCCCTGGGGCGAGTGTGTCTTAAGGACACGGAGCACAGAGCTGCAGGGGTGACTGGCAGAGAGCTGAGCACAAACAGGGCCTCCATACCACACTCCTGAGTTTGAACTTGATCCTGGTGGCCACAGAGAAGTCATTGCATTGTTTGCAGAAGGGGAACTGTCATGATCAGGTCTGTGTTTTAGAAAGATGGTTCTGGAAGCAGAACCAACTTAATCCTGGCGGCCATAGAGAAATCATTGCATTGTTTGCAGAAGGGGAATGTCATGACCAGGTCTGTGTGTTTTAGACAGATGGTTCTGGAAGCAGCGTGGAGAGCAGATCGGGAGACGGTAAGGCTGGGGCCAGGAGGCCACGTGGGAGAGTGTCACAGATAGACACTGGGACAAAGAAATGGGAGTGGGGCAGGCCGTGGGGGAGATTACATGGGGGTGATGGATGGAGAAAAAGCTAGCTGGACCTGGGCACTGATCGGGTAGAGAAGGTCAGGGAGAGAAAGAAATAGGACCACTCGAGGACTCCCGCTTGGGCATGGGCCCTCAGGTAGCCATTCTCTGGAGGAGGATCAGAAAAAGGAACCGTGGAGTGGGAGGGAACGATGCCGAGTCCGAAGGACTTGCTGGGAAAATGGGCCTGCCCCTCTGGAGACAGATGTGAGCGGGAGATACAGACGGGCCGCGTGGGAGTTGCTCCCAGGAAAACCAGTGATGAGGCACGCTGACATTTCACGCGGGGCTGAGGACGTGGTCTGAGAAGGATCATCCAGACACAGGGGAAAACCAGAGAGAGGCAGTCATATTCGGATGCCCAGGAAAGAGAGTTCAGTACACGAAGGATGAGTCACCAGCTGGGAGTGGAGGGTAGGGGGGGGGTAAGTCATATTAGACAATAACTAATGTATTAAAAGTTGCATCCAATCAAAACGCATGGGTTGCATTTAGCAACAGGGTCACGGGCGGCGAGAACCGTGACGCGGTTCCAGATTGTCGTGTGCTGCGCCGAGGGGGGCAGCCGTGGGAGGTGAGGAAATGAGGATAAATACAGACAACATTTCGCAGGTTCGGCTTCAGAGGGGAGAAAAGAGATGGGTGGCAGCTAAAGCCGGACCCAGGGCTGGAGGAGGATTTAGTTGTTTTAAAGCAGGTTTAAAGGCAAAGAGAGAGAGGGGGTGGGGGCAGGGAGAGAGGATATGAAAGGTGATTCTTCCAAAATGCCTTCATATTTATATATGTATACACCCTTACAGTCTACTTAGAAGGCTATTAGTCTTTTTTTTTTAATATATTTTATTGATTTGTTACAGAGAGAAAGGGAGAGGGATAGAGAGTTAGAAACATCGATGAGAGAGAGAGAGACATCGATCAGCCGCCTCTTACATGCCCCCCACTGGGGATGTGCCCGCCACCAGGATACATGCCCTTGACCGGAATCGAACCCGGGACCTTTCAGTCCACAGGCTGACGCTCTATCCACTGAGCCAAACCGGTTTCAGCTAGTTTTTTTTTTTTTTCAATTTCCAGATGGAGAAACAACATGAGATCAAAGACGTGAAGGCAGTTCTCTCTGATTGTAGGTCAGGAAAAGGGTGACAGACAAGTCTGGTCTCTGGGGCTTCTGCAGACAGTAACGTTTCAGGAAGAAAATACATTTCCATCCCTAAACCGCCCCGAGCTCGGAGGAGAGGGCCAAGGCGATCAGACTCTCCTGGGCCAGAGCTTTCATGAGCAGCCGCAATCTGTTCTCTCCCTCTTGTTTGCCAGGCAAATTGCTCTTTTCGTTGCCGAGAGGGAGAAGGGGGTGAATATTGACAGCGCACACCCGGGGCCAGAAGGAGGGAGACAGGGAGCGCCTCTGTGTGCAGGGACAGGGGCAGGCTCCACGGCTGAGTCTGCTCTGCTCTCTGACAAGCCTGCCCCTGGGGCCTGGGGCTCGCTAGACTATGCTCTGCGGTGGTGTGTGGGGAGGGAGTTTCTGGAATGGTCTGAACAATTCCAGAACAACCATGGGCTTGGTTCACTCCACAAGGACAGGGGACAGGAAGACCCTGCATGGGTGACAAGACCAGGAGAGAGCAAATGGTCCTGGAGCGGGGACTGAGCCCGGAGGAAGAGTTTCTTGTATGCAGACACCTTGCTAAGAAGAGCATCACCACCTGGATGGTGTGGCTCAGTGGTTGAGCATCGACCTACGAATCAAGAGATCATGGTTGGATTCCTGGCCAGGGCACATGTCTGGGTTTCGGGCTCAATCCCCAGTAGGGGGCATGCAGGGGACAGCTGATCAATGATTCTCTCATCATTGATGTTTCTATCTCTCTCTCTCTCTCCCTCTGCTTTCCTCTCTCTGAAATCAAGATAGATAGATAGATAGATAGATAGATAGATAGACAGACAGAATTAAAACAAGAGCATTAAGCCCACTGGTCTGGGATAGTTTGGGGTATAGGGAATATGGTTAGATAAAGTCTCAGTATCAAGAGTACCAGCATTTTCTCTTGTGTCTACTCCGTAGTGAAGCTCAGATTCACCAAGTTAACTCCCTAAACTGGTAGAAATCCAGGACAGAGGCCAGCCAATGTCTGGGATCCCTTTGTCACGCCTGGTTCAGGTGACCCAACGGGAGACTGTTCAGCTCTGTGACTTTGGGGACGGGAAAGCCTAATAAAAACATAACGAGGGAGCAGGGAAGGTCACTCTCCTCCCAGGCTCTACAAAGAAACTTCACCATCAGACACACAGAGCTTGTTTTTCTGGATTCAGCTAAGATCACGTCTGCTGGGGACCTCAGGGGGGTTGGCTAATTGTAGCGGATGAAGGCCAGGATTGGCTGATGGTTGGTTAAAAGCAATAATTCTGTACCAAACTCAAAATTACACAGAGTTGGCATCTTCAAGGTCTAGCACAATACGTGGCGTGTGATAAATGCTAAAAACAAACCTTTGTCTAATGACTGAATCGATGTTCTTTGCTCTTGATTCAAATGATCTGGGCCATTTCAAGCTGGCAAACATGTACATGAGCACCTACTATGAAACAGGAACCCGGAGCGTCCTGGGTAGGAAGGTGGCTTCTTGTGGTGGCAGATCCTCTGTCTTATTAACAGTCCTGCTTCCAGAATAAGCCTCTGCTCCTTACTAGAAGCCTTGGGGACTCTCTCTGCCCCGGGGCTTTCTCTGGTCCCAGGAGTGAGCTCAGTCTGTGGGTGGTGCTGGCTTGAAGGGAGGCGAGCCAGCACCCCTGGGAGCAGGCCTCAGCTAACAACAGATGAGAGCCAGGGCACAGACCCCTCAAGCTCCTCACCCCTCAGGTGGAACAGCTCTGAAGCTGTTCTACAAAGTCTCCCAGACGTTCTCCATGGAAGTGAACCCCAGTTGGCTATGGCTTCCTGATCAATAGCAAACCCTCTGCTGACGCCCTGTCCTGCCCTGTTCCCATCTCTACAGGTGCTTCCTGGGATCACCTTCCAGATAAACCACTTGTAGCCCAATCTTTGTTCCAGGGTCTGCTTTCAAGGGAATATCTCTTAAAAGATACAATCTGGGCCGAAACCAGTTTGGCTCAGTGGATAGAGCGTCGGCCTGCGGACTGAAAGGTCCCAGGTTCCATTCCAGTCAAGGGCATGTACCTTGGTTGCGGGCACATCCCCAGTAGGGGGCGTGCAGGAGGCAGCTGATTGATGTCTCTCTCTCATCGATGTTTCTAACTCTCTATCCCTCTCCCTTCCTCTCTGTAAAAATTCAATAATATATTTATATATTTTTTTAAAAAGACACAATCTGTAGTGAGTATATTTGAATTGACTCTTTCAGGCTGAGGAGGAAGTTTCCACCCCTGAGTAGTTGAAGGAAGAGGAGAGAGGAGGGAGGTGAAGGCGTGGTACTCTCTTGTGGTTGCAGCCGAGCCTCTCTGAGAGGGGCCAGTTAGAGGACAAGACCCTGCGAGTCATGTTGGAGAGGGTTGTAACGTCTTTCCAAAGCAGAGGTCCACCCAGAACCTCAGGATACTGCCTTGTTGGGAAATAGAGTCTTTGGAGGTGTAACTGGTTAAGATGAAGTCACACTGCATTGGGGTGGGCCCTGAATCCAATGACTGGTGATGTCATCATAAGCAGAAAGGACACACAGAGATGCACCAGGGAAGAAGGCCCAGATCAGAGGTTCGGAGCAACACATCTACACGCCGCAGAAAACCCAGGGTTGCAGGAAGCCAGCAGGAGCGAGTAAGCGAGGGAGGGTTCTCCCCTAGAGCCTTCAGAAGGAGCCTGGCCCTGCTGACACTCTGGTCCCTGAGATCTGGCCTCCAGGACTCGGAGAGGACGCATTTCTGTCATGAAGCCATCCAGTTTGTGGTACAGTGGTACCTCGAGATACGAGTTTAATTCTTCCTGTAACCTTGAGGCGTGGGAAACTATGAGACGCTGGAGTTGTGGTCAACTGGTGGGTCGTGTGCAGCCGGCCGATCCGCATGATTACTCCTATCTCAAATGTTGCTCGTATTTCAAAGCAAAAATCGCTTGCTCCACGGCTCGTATCTCAAAAATCTCGTATCTCGAGGTACCACTGTACTTTGGTACAATAGCTCTAGGACACTAGTTCAGCCATGAAAGCAAAACAGATTTTAAACTGTGGAAAATATAAAGTACTATGTATATGTTTTTTTCTGCTACTTTTCATTCAATTCTCTCCTTTTCTCTAGCCTGACCATGGTGTTTGTTGGTTAGGCAGCAGACCCTAAAAGGAATGAAGCAGGCTCCTTGCTTTCTGTCTCTCTCTCTCTTGGGCTGCCCTGTGGCCCGAGGCTGCAGAGGCCAGGCTTGCGTGAGCTGCAGGCAGATGCCTGTTGTCTGAGCTCAGGGGTTGGGAGGATGGAGCAGGGCACGAAAGGCCCTGAGAAATGTCAGAGAGAATGATTATCTGCCTGTGAGATCTGAACAATGTTTACGAGGTGATTTCAAAGCCATTGGTTAGAAGAAACACATAGAGCCCTCCCCAGTTTGACTCAGCGGGTAGAGCGTTGGCCTGCCATCGGAAGGGGTCCTGGGTTTGATTCTGGTCAAGGGCACATGCCCGGGGTTGCAGACTTGATTTCCTCTGCTTTGGAAAGACGTTACAACCCTCTCCAACATGACTCGTATGTTAGGGCACTCGTATCTCGAGGTACCACTATAAAGGTAAACCACCACCGTTAAAGCAAATGTTGATGGGGAAGGGGGAAAGAGAGCAAACGGAGTCACAGACCCCCCTGACTCTTCTCAGTACGACAGGTCTGAGTGCCGCCTCCCCCAGCAAACCCGGTGACGCCCTCCCACGCCTGAGCCTTCTTCCTAGATGCTCTGTCTAGACATCTTCTGTGCTGCTCTAGGTCTAGAACAGAGTTAATGACTCAGAAAACAATAACAGCCAACACTCATCACCAGCATGAGTATATGACCTCAGCTACCCCTCAGGGCCGTCTACCAGGTGGATGACCCATTTCGCAGACACCCAAGGGATGCTTATGTCACACAATTCATAGGTGACACAGCCAGAATTTGGACACACATCTAACCCCAGAGCCCGAGTCCTTAACAAGACTTAACTCCGTGAAGTGCTCCCAACTCTTCCGCCAGTCATTCTCTAGACACCTCCTCCCTCTCTGCTCTTTGCAGCCCGACCTGTAAATCCAGGTTGCGTTATCTTCCCAGGATCTTGGAATAACTTGCAAAGGTTGAAGGGAGGAGGGAGGGGGTGGGGTGGAGAGAAAGGGGTAATTTTGCTTCACTCTCCTTCGCCACCCTGAACAGTTCGTTCCACGTGTTTCATTCAACTGCTGTGTGCCCACCCCCCCTAGAATGAGACCCTCCTGGGCATCTCTCCAGCCTCTCAGGCAGCGTCTACAGCTGTGCCCTAAACAGCCTCTCTTTGAAAGGCAATGGAGAGAAAGCCTCAAAATACTTCTTCTGTGGATCTTTATAAATCGTGTCTGAGGGCTTCTCAGTGGAGAGTTTTGTCTCCCGGCAAGAGCTTGACCTTCTATTCCCCTCCCGTGGCAGATACATCAGGGACAACAGATAAGACGTTCGCTCAGCTCTGGCTCATCAACTCCACTGGGGCTGGAAAGGCTATTCTTAAACATGAACTCTACCCTCCATATCCCATGCCTGCTTCTCCCACCCCTCTACCTCCTTCTTTTTTTTTTTTTCCTCTTCCTTATTTGGTTGTCTTTTGGGAGCATCACTGTTGGGCATGAATGGTGGGGTGGAATGAGGAAGGGAAAGGCTGAGTCACTGGTCCCTGGATTTTCCAAAGGGTCAGGACTGGTCTGACCAAGCTCAGAGGCACAGGAGGAATCAGAAACGTGGAGAGAAGCTGGGCTCGGGCTAACAGGCTGGCAGGGGAGGCTGTGATTGGAGCACCGTGGGCCTGAGGAATGCTCCTAGGGGAAGCCACCAGCCTGCAGGAAAAGGGTTGGCCCACGGTCTGCAATCAAGGCTAGCTTCTTAGTCTGGGGCCACGGCCAAGTTCTTCCTTCCTGTGGGGCTTCCTGGAGCTTCATGACGTAAATCAGGACAAGAATGCCCGGCCGTCAGGACAGGCTTGGCTCAGGGCCAGAGCTTTCTCTGTCTCAGCTCTCTTTCCCTCACCCATTTCCATCCCTGCTGGAAAAAGGCACAGATGCTCACTCGTTTGCTCAGCCTTCAGCTTGCCACCCCAGGTCATATCCAAAAGGAACCAAGGAATATTGTCATATATATATATAAAAAAATACTTTTCTCACATGGCTATATCTTACTATTATTCCTCAACTTGTTATTTCCCATTACATCCTGCATAGGTTTTTATGTCAGGACATAAATACATCGCTTTCTTTTTAACTCCTGGGTAATGTACTGATATACCACAATTTAATCAACGAAGGCCATGTGTTTAACCTCATGAAGTCTCAATTCGTCATAGTTTCAGCAAGGATAATAACCGTACCTATGTCCCAGAATTGTGAGGATTAAATGACTCCTTACTTGAAAAGGATTGAATACAGTGTCCGTGATATTTGACAAACTCAAAGGATGATGATAACAAATTGTTGATGTCGCGTATCTATATCCCAAGGGCTTGCAAGTTGCACGTAATATGGACTCGTGGAGATAAGGGTACAAACAGAACACAAGCAGAGAAGGAGGAGGTGACCAGAAATTCCGATATCACTGCCAAGGGATTTGCACGGAGTTTCCGCAGTTAACACCACTTATTGAATCTAGCCAAGGGACAGGACTCATTGGAAAGATCATTACTTTGGACCCAAATTATCTACCAAAGTACAAATCCAATAGCTACCCACCTACATTTTTGATTCAGGCAATTTGGACATAGTCTAAGGCCTGAAAGGGATAGCATTCTTGTTTTGTACAGTGCCCAGCTCATTGCCACCACAGACCAGGCTCCCTCTAAGGTTAGTTTGATGCGGTGACACCGTGTAATGATGATTAGAGCACCTAACAAAAGGCTTTATTGAGGTTAGTAAACGTTGAAAACGAGCGAATCGTGGCACACCTTGGTCATGCATACTCTGAAATATACAAAGTGAACACGACTGTGTAAAAAGGAAGCTGGAGCTAGAACGGTGTCTGCCGTGAGAGTTCATGCAATTTCCCACCACTTCTTGAAGAGATACAACAGGATGAAACTGTTCTATCTGCTCTGTGCAGATCACATCTCCCAGCTTGTGTGCTGGTTGAATGGAGGTTGCTTGGTTCTGGGATAGAGAACAGATGGGGCACAATCTCCCCCACACCCCTGAAATATCTGAAGGCCTCTTGTGTAGCCCAAGACTAGGAGTCTGACTCTTTGGGGACAGGATTGGGGAGATTTGGGTCCAATCTAAGGAAGAATTTCTTCACAGGCAGAACTGATCACAGAAGGAATAGACCTCAACAAGCTCTCTGGCATATAGGAGTGTGAGCAGAGCAGAGCTGGGTGGCCGTGTGTCTTGAAGGTTACAGGGGAGACTTGCTCCATCACAGGCAGGTGGTTGAGACAGGTGGTCGCTGAGGCACCCTGGTGTCCTGATATTCAACAGCACCATGACAGGTCCCAAGAAGCAGAAATTGCGTGTTTACAGGCAATGACCCAAATGAATTTTGGAATTCATCATTTAGCCAACTATGTAAGGTATTTTGGTCATTTGTATACTAATAGAAGAGAAGTGAAGAACTGACATGTTATTGGTTGAGTTGAGTTCCCCCACCAAAGACGTGCTGGCATTCTGACTCCCAGGACCTTTAGAACATGAAAATAGGGTCTTCATAGAGGTAATCAAGTTAAAAGGAGGTCATGAGAGTGAGCTTTAATCTAATATGACTAATGTTCTTATAAAAAGGAGAAATGTGGACACAGAGAAAAGCATGCCCAGAGGACAGACGATACAAAGACACGGAGAATACCATGTGCAGATGGAGGGATGTACCTACAAGGCAAAGAATACCTGAGGCTTTAGGAGTAAGGATAGAGACCTGGAACAGATCCTTCCATGGTGTCTTCCGATGGGTATGGCCCTGTCAACACCTGGCATTTGGTTTCTGGCCTCTAGAACCAACATAATACATTTTTTGTTGGTCTAAGCCACCCAGTTTGTAATATATTGTAATGGTAACCATAGGAATGTAATATCACGTAGTCATACGTACGCATTATTGTGCTGGGTGTTGTGACAAAGAGAAAAAATACATATATCTGATATGCGGGTAGAGAACAAAAGATTAAACCAACTCCTGGCAGTGTGGAACTGGTAAAACACTCAGAGGAAGGTAAGACAATTTACAATGAGATGCCAACTTTAACCCTAATGAAGTGACAAGATATGTAGATAATCGGCTTGTGCATAATTAAGAAATAATGCCAAACCACACACACACAAAAAACACATTAAGTATTTTTCCCTGAGGGTTCTTTAGCCCATAATTAGCTTAATGCTACAATTCTGTATTTCTCTTTGGTGGGTAGATCTGGCTTTAAGATCACAGAAAGAAGGTTATGGTTCCTGCTATCAAAACACCCCCATCAGTGATGTGATGGGTTGGAGGATCCCTGTCTTGTTTCTGTCTGGGTTTGGAGGGAGAGGCAGAATGTGGGCTGGGTTTCAGCTTCACCTACTTTGTTCTCAAGTTCACGTGACCTTCAGGCAGCACCAAAATAGCTCTACAGAAGTTCCAGCTCCTCTCACACCTCCCACAGTCTGGAAGGTGTTGGAGTGCAGGCTGTGTGTGGTATAGAGCATGGGGCTAGGACAAGGAGTTTTTTGGAAGAGGAAGAAAGAATGGTCCCTTTCCCCTCCTCCCAGTCAATCCCAAGGCTTACTGTCTCTTATGCAATTCTACCTCTTGCATCCTGGGTGCGTGGGAGAATTCTTTTACTTTGCCAAGGGGAACCCAAGGCAGGTAGAAGTAAGGATGGGATGTTGATGGCATGATGGGCAGGGACTCAGGACCAGGTGAATTCTCCTGCCTTCCTTCCTCCTCACAATACGGAGGGAGAAACATTCCAGGAACAACTGCCATAGGGGGTACAGAGTGTCACCGTGCCATTCCACAATTACTTGTCGAGCACCTACTCTGGGTGAGAAGTTCTTACAGAGTTAGACAAATGGGTAAACATCTCTGCTAACCAGGGGCTCATGATCTGACGTCAAACACTGCAGGAGAAAGGAAGCTATCCTCTGGGAGCCATATTCTCAGCCCTGGCTGTCCATCAGAATACCTTGGGAAGCTTTAGTGCTATCAGGACCCATCACCAGAAGCGAAGGTGTAAGGCGTCTGGAGGCAGGTCCAGGCATCGGTGTCTTGATGATCTCATGTGATTCTAATGGGTATCAGGGTTGAGAACCACTATGTGAGGGGAGGGGAGAATCAAGGGCCATTGGGAGGAGTAAGAGGAAATTTGAGGCTTTAGTCAACGAGCTTTGAAGACTGTTTTTGATTTTCACAGGTGGAGCTTGGGACGGGGAGTCTTCTGCAGGTGTGAGAACATCAGCATGACGTGGAGAGCAAAAAAAACATGAGACATGGTAGAGGATACCTGACTTGGTCCGTGTTATTCCTGGGGCACCTGGGCAGTACTGGGAGACAGAGAAGAAAGACGGAGTGCAGGTGCCTTGTCCTAGGGTGCTGAGAGAGCCAGGTCCAGGGTACAAATCTCCTGAGATTGAGCAGCCATGCTGGGTCAGGGTGAGGAAGCAAAGCAGAGACTGTTCTCTGTCTGGTCAAATCCCAGTGACCCACAGCAGGAATAGGCCAAGAGCCAGAAAATCTTGTCTGTTGTACCCATGTGGAGGGCATGAAGCTCTGATTCCTCTGAGAATACAGTGACATAGGAATGGTTTGCCTTCTGTATACCACTGTCACACACACACACACACACACACACACACACACACACACACACACACGGATATTTCACAGAGAAGAAGGGAGCAGGATAGAGAGTTAGAAACATTGATGAGAGAGAAACATCGATCAGCTGCCTCTTGCACGACCCCTACTGGGGATGTGCCCGCAACCCAGCTACATGCCCTTGACCAGAATCGAACCTGGGACCTTTCAGTCCTCAGGCCGATGCTCTATCCACTGAGCCAAACCAGTTTCGGCTCACCACTGTCTTATATATAATAAAACGGAGACCCAAAGTTAATTAACTTTTCCAGGTCACATGGGTGGGAATTGTACTTGATTTTAAGGTTGCCATTTTTCCCATTTACTTGAATTCCCCTTTCCCCCCCAGGCAGCTAGGTTGTTCCTCTCGATCTGGGTTGTATCCGGCACCTCCATAGAAGCTGTGCACACTCTGTATTTTACATCTTGTTTTATACTTGAATACTTCTGACTCTGTTTACCTTAAGACCGTATTCAAATGAGATCAAAATAACACGGGGCTCTGAGGTACATATTACAACTATTCACTTACTTAACAGTCATTTCATAAATGACTACCCTGAGTCAGGTGCTTTAACAGAAGGGAAAAAAGACTTCGTCTCTGTCCCCAAGAAGCTCATAGTCTCATAGAAAACCTCCCGTGGAGGAGAGCTGACTGGGCCCGCCCTTGCCCATCCGCTCCGTTGACCTCGCTGATTAATCCTTACCTCCTCGGTCCAGATATAATCTGGGTATTTAATCTGCCCTCTGGCCTCAGGGGTAAATTAAGTTCTACTGTGTTGATAGGATTCATCTGGCTAAGCCCCCAGAAATGTGATTTGTGAAGTAGAACAGAAAATAATAAACCGTGGCAAGGAAAGGCAATTTTTGAGGCAGGAGTTTTAAACGGTAAGGCATAGAGCCAGGCAGCGAGGTCGTGTAGGAGCAAGAATATCCATCCTGACGTTGGCAATGGCTACAAAGCACATCTCAGAGTCCAGGTCGGCAAGGCCACGCAACATCCAAATGATCCCGTGCCTCAGGTGTATGACTGTTCAGCTTAGTGGGGAAAGGACACCAATAGAAGACATTTTAAACCGACTGGTGCTACATTAAATTCAGTCCCCAAATCACCGTCAATTTCTGAGGCTGGAGAAACTGGTCCCGTTTGCCTCTGTCCTTGGTGCTGAAACAAAGCCTATAAAGTGTGGCCTTGGTGCTGAAGTGCCTGTGGTCCCTGAGATGTGGTGGTGGGTCGGGGCAGTGGTGAGACATAGCACTCCACACCACTTTCACTGGAGGGGGTGGGGGGATGGTATGATCAATATTAAAATACCCCAGATGTGTGTTTGATTGACACTGATGTCTGAGAGCGGCTTGGGAAGCCAGTCTCAGCTCTCAGACCCCGTTAAGCCCCTGAGGCAGTCGGTACCTCGCTCAAGAATTGCTTTTATTACATTTAGTGAAGCTATAAACATCCAACCTGATTCTAAAGCCAAGATCTCTATTCCCTGCACCTTGTAGCTGCCATGCTGTTCTGACTGTGATTTATATTAAAAGGACTCGAGTTGACATGTTTATGGATCTTCCTACAACATAATGAGCCCCATTAGGATGTAGTAATCTTATCTCAATACCTAGTATAATATTGGCACTGGAGGACACTCAATAAATTATTTTGCAAAGAGAAATAAACAGTCAACACTTGATTATCTGTGGGAAAGATCTAGAGAAAAGACCATTGACAGGCAAGATTCCATTTTCCTCCACGCTGACTTCTTAGCATGAAATGATTGACAATGATAAGTCACGTAGAAGCTTTACCAAACACTCATTCCCATCATGGCTCTGTTGCCAGCGTTGGGGTTTTTGGCTGCAGGGAGAAGCCTAAGAAAGTCAGCCAATGTGTCTGAGATAATGATGTTAATATTTCAGATTTGCGTTTTCCTTTAAATTCTTCTGAAGTGTCATCAGATCCAATTCCAGTTTGTCATCACAACATGCAGAGGAGTAGGCAGACTGAGCATTGGGATCCTTAACTCTAATAATAAAAGCAAAAATGGCTAATTAAGCCAGACAGCCAAACGACCTTCCAGACATCATTCTGGATGTCCTTCTGGACGAAGCTGCTGCAGCAGGGGCTGAGGCAGAGGTGGTTAGTGACAATCAGGCAGGCAGGCAAGCAGTTAGGGCCGATCAGGCAGGCAGGAGAGTGGTTAGGGCCAGTGGTCCTGGATTGCAAAAAGGATGTCTGAGGGGTCCCAGATTGTGAGAGTGTGCAGGTCAGGCTGAGGATTCCATCCCCTCCACCCCCGCGCACAAATTTTTGTGCACCGGGCCTCTAGTAAATATATAATAGGAGGCTCAGAGACATTAAATGTCATGGCCAACAAAACAATGTCATTTATAGCTGATGTCAAAAACAAAATTAAGGTCTTTGGATCTCCAACCCTGAGTTCCTTTCATTGCTTGATAGAGGGCCAAGGCAGATGTAAGATAAAAGCCTCAGCCTCTTAGTTGCGCCACCCAGCAACCCTCACAGGGTTTGTGAGGGTTTGGGGACTTTGGGAGAAGGTCTCCTGATAGAAACAATCCCCTCCCAGTTATGGAAAATTCTCTTCCTCTCTTGGGTGCTAACAGCACAGTGACCTGTGTGTGCCTCTGCTCTATTTGTGAGGCTTAATTTATTCTAGATAAGTCTTGTCTTCTACCTTAAAGCCAGGTCATTTTCTGTATCTTCTAAAGTTTCAGCTAATGTGCCTTGGTCATTCTTAAATTCTGGCCAGTTGCTGTGGACTCTTTCAGTATTGGCCAAATAATAGACAGGTCTAAATCTGTAATGAGTGCCTAACACTTTCATTCATTCATTCATTATTGAATGACATTTTTTTCCTTGTTAAGTGTGCTTGGTTTCTTGTGGGGAATCCAGGAGGGGACCCAGAAATAATCAAGTCCTAAAGGGACTCGGAGTATTGTGGGGAGACACGCTCGGAAGCTGTGAGATGTGGAGTAATAACAAGAGCAATTTCAGACAAGAGAACAAGAGCTATCACGAGGCAGCCCTTGATTGATTGCTAAATAAGTGGCGCAGACAAGAAGGCTATGCTTCTGAGATACTACCCATTGATTTCAGGAGATTGAATTGGAGTGGGCATCGCTCAAGGGCTAAACTGGCATAGGGCAGGCACTAATGAAAATTTCCACCAAAATGCAATGAGCGAATTCCCTTGACAGGCAGATTTCGGGGAAAAGAGGAAGGGAGAGGGAGAAATGCTAATTTATCTTGAATCCCATGAAGTAAGAAGAAAAATTTTATGGTTAGGGGACAGAAGTAAACTAAAGCTATAGCTTCTTCAGGATTAAGGAGAGGGGAATCAGAAACACAGACATTTGCTGACTTCTTTTTTATTTTAAATATATTTTATTGATTTTTTACAGAGAGGAAGGGAGAGGGACAGAGAGTTAGAAACATCGATGAGAGAGAGACATCGATCAGCTGCCTCCTGCACGCTCCCTACTGGGGATGTGCCTGCAAACAAGGTGCATGCCCTTGACCCAAATTGAACCTGGGACCCTTCAGTGTGCAGGCCGACGCTCTATCCACTGAGCCAAACCAGTTTCAGCATTTGTTGATTTCTTAAAAACATACTTTGATTGATTTCAGAGAGGAAGGGAGAGAGAGAGAAACATCAATGATGAGCGAATCATTACTCTGCTGCCTCCTGCATGCCCATATTGGGTTTTGAGCCCACCACCTGGGCATGTACCCTGACCAGGAATCAAACCATGACCTCCTGGTTCATAGATTGACACTCAACGACTGAGCCATGCAGGCCAGGGGACATTGGTTGATTTACTCTTTAATTTTTATTGAATCTGTCTTATTCCCTCCTTCAGGGCCAGGACTAATGGTGACCCCAGTGCCGTGCGAAGCTTACAGGATCCAGCGGGAGTGGATGCGGTGCTATGGATGCAGAGAGTACAGACTGCCCAGCTGCCGGGATGGCCTGAGAGGGTTAATGAGGGTTTTCTGGAGAAAGTGACATTTTTGCTGAGACCTGAAGTTCAGGCAGGAAATCGCTAATGAGGGGGACTTGGCCCTGAAGCTCAAGGGGACGTGGTCTATTTTCCAGAAGAGCCGTTTCGGTGGCTGGAGCCTCGGGTTTTCAGCAGAGAATCCTCAGCGTGTGGGCTGGAGGAAGAAGCAGGGCCCGGGTTATGAAGGATCTTGGGCTTTGGAGGTAAAAGCAGGGCCCGGCCTGGGGTCTGAAGGGTCCCGGGTTCGATTCCAGTCAAGGGCTTGTACCTTGGTTGCAGGCACATCCCGGGTAGGGGGCATGTGCAGGAGGCAGCTGATCAATGTTTCTCTCTCTCATCGATGTTACTCTCTATCCTTCTCCCTTCCTCTCTGTAAAAAAATCAATAAAATATATATTTTTTAAAAAAAGCAGGGACTAGGGAGAAAAGGAGGAAAACATATGACTGGAGAGTTTTATGGGGGGAAAATGGCCGGTGACTTGCCCTTCGGAAAGGCCCTGGGAGGGGAAGCCCACATGGGAAGGAGCAGGTAACTGATGGAGGAGGCGGTTCCGGTCTGCCAGGCAGATGACAGCACCGAACCACAGCCGCAGCCCTGGGGAGGGAGAGGAGGGGCGGGTTGGCAGGTACGAGGAATCAGGCTGTGCGAGATGGATGAGGGGCTGCCTGTGGAGGGGAGAGAGAGGGAACACGGAGCCCCACCCAGGTTTCGGGCTCTGGCTGTATTGCAGCGGCCTCCTCCTGCCTGTCTTCGGTTCCTAGCATGAATTCATCGGAGCGTGGGCTGTGTGAGTGGCTTCTTGTGCGGGGTGGTGAGGACACAGCTCTCCATCTCTGGTGCCCGTCACTGCCCCCCTCTCTGTGCGCTGGGTCTCCTTTCTCTCAGGAGACTCCCTAAACCCCAGGAAAACGCAGATGAAGGGGGCGGGGCGGGCGAAAGGTGGCGGAGGGAAGAAGAACTAGAGCAGCAGTTCACCACCTCGGCCCTTTAAGACAGCTCCTCATGTGGTGGTGACCCCCAACCATAACATGATTTCCGTTGCTACTTCATCACTGTCATCTTGCTACTGTTATGAACTGTAATGCAAATATCTGATAGGCAGGATGTATTTTCATGGTTACAAATTGAACATAATTAAAGCATAGGGATTAATCACAAAAACAATAGTAATTATATATTGTGAAATATTTCTAAATACAAATAAATGAAATTCTTTGTCTTGAATCATGGTGTAGCATGGGTAACAGTCTTCATATGACAACAGTAAACTACATGGTTACATGTGCTACACCGAGGAGCCGTGTGTTGGTTCCTAAGACCATGGGAAATAGGTGTTTTCTGATGGTCTTAGGCGACCCCTGTGAAAGGGTCATTCTACCCCCAAAGGGTTTGAGACCCACAGGTTGAGAACCGCTGAACTAGAGGGTTAAAGTTGGTCGTTTTATTCCACTTGCTTTCTTTTTGTTTTGTTTCCAAAGGACACATCCCTTTTCCCGCCTCTGGCCAGCTCCACTGCACAAATCGCCTTTTCTATCTGTGTCTGCTGCTCACTGTGACCAGCCCGTGCTTCCTAGAGAAATCCACCGTCCCCTCCCTGCTCTGTGGCTGCAAGGAGGGCCTGACCTTCATCGCACAGCTAGGCAAACAGTGCCTCCTCCCTTTCCACGTGCGGCCACCATCCCTTCTCCAACAGGTCGGAGGAAGGACGGCGGAAGACGAGAGCCTGCTCAGGTCAGGGGAACCCCTCACTTCTTTTCTCACCCCACCCCCACCCCGGCCCACTCAGCCAGAAAGCCTGCCAGAGGGAAAGCTAATGGAGTTGTGTAGGGGAGCGAGCAGCCAGGTGCCCGACAGATGGCTCGCCTTCCAGGGCATAGAGCGGGCACCTGGACCCAGCGCAGAGCCAGGGAAATTATGTGGGTGATTAGGCAGTGCCTGGCTCAGCCTCAGGTGGCCCGAGCAAGTTGGGGGCTATGGGAGACCTTCCCCTACCCCAAGGGTATTTTCCCGTTGATTTTTTTTTAAAAATATATCTTATTGACTTTTACAGAGAAGAAGGGAGAGGGATAGAGAGTCAGAAACATCCATGAGAGAGAGACATCGATCAGCTGCCTCCTGCTCACCTCCTGCTGAGGATGTGCCCATAACCAAGGTACATGCCCTTGACCAGAATCAAACCTGGGACCTTTCAGTCCGCAGGCCGACGCTCTATCCACTGAGCCAGGCCGGTTTCAGCTCGGAGACTGCTTTTCACCGAGGAGACTTTCCAAGTCAGACTCCAAATCTCGGGGCCGGGAGAGACCGGGGAGAGACCACCTGTGCTCCTAAGGGGCCCCAGCTGGTGGGGAACCACACACGGACGCAGCCGGGTTCTGGGGAATTCCATGTGCCTCTGGCGCAGGAGGGGCCGCAGAGGGTGGGTGTGTGCCAGCCAGGAGGGGTACAGGGAGCCCAGGATTCAAAACACAGCTCCCCCCTCCCAGGTGCCTCCCAGTTGCCTCTGGAGAGGTGAGGGGTCGCCCAGGGGTCCCCGCAGACCACAGCGCAGGCCCCGGTTCAGCGACGTCACTGCCACTCAGCCATGCCCTCTGCAGAGCTGGGCTCCCCACGCTCCAGGCGGTAATTGCAGCGACAATTCCGGAGCAGGAAAAGGCGTGCAGAACGCGGAAGCTGTGATCACTCCGCAGAATGGCTTTGATGAGCGGCCTTCCCAGCCCTTCCGAGGCGTGTCCTGCGCCTCCCTCCTTCTCTCCTCCCCTCCTTCCTCGTCCGGCTGACAGGCCATTAGCACTCCGGCTGGGGAGGGAGGCTCAGGATCTGGGACCAGGGAACATGAGGCCTGTGAAATGCTGCAAAGACGGGATTCTGCACACGGAGGGGGTTGATCCTGTCCCCGCGACCCACCCTCCTGTCACCCAGCGCCATCAGCACACCTGCCAGCCGCCCTCCGCCCTGGGTGCCTCTGATGCCCTCTCCCCTCTGAGCACCTTCCCTGTGCCCAAGGTCGAGATCAGCCACCCTGCTCCAGCCTCTCTGTCCCCACCTCTGGCATTCAGCCTCTGTGCCCACCTCTGTCAGGGCCCCTGAGAAAGGGGGCAAAGCCTCTGGCAGGTGGGAGCTGCTTGGTGACATCTGTCCCTTTATATCATTTCTTTCTTTCTTTTTTTTTTCAAATACATTTTGCTAGATTTCAGAGAGGAAGGGAGCAGGACAGAGAAACCAGTGATGAGCCCTGACTGGTTTGGCTCAGTGGATAGAGTGTGAACCTGCAGACTCAAGGGTCCCAGGTTTGATTCTGGTCAAGGGCACGTGCCTTAGTTGCCGGCACATCCCCAGTGGGGGGCGTGCAGGAGGTGGCTGATCGATGTCTCTCTCTCGTCGATGTTTCTAACTCTCTATCCCTGTCTCTCCCTTCCTCTCTGTGAAAAAAATCAATAAAATATATTTCAAAAAGAGAGAGAGAGAGAAACATCAATGATGAGAGAGAGCCATTGATCCGCTGCCTGCTTCTCGCCCCATACTGGGGATGGAGCCCCAAACCCGGAGATGCGCCCTGACTGGGAATGGCACTGCCACTTCCAGGCCGATGCTCAACCACTGAGCAGCACTGGCCGGGCTCGGCGGTTCTTCATTTGTGCGTCTGTCTGTCACCCTCTCTTGGTGTTCAATTAACTATGCCAAGACCAGGCCAGCCAGTGCTCAGTGTTTGTTGAATGAAAACAGGGCAGACCAGTCAAACCCATGAAGATGTGGAGAAGAGAGCAATGACCCCCAACCCCTCCCCATGCTACCCTGAACCCCGCTCAAGCCCCGTTTGTCCAAGATTTCATCTCAGCCCCTGTGGGAAGGAGGTGTTCTCTTTTCAACGCAGAAGCTGCTGAGAAAACCCCGGCTATAGATGCGGCCCTTTTCTTTGTCTTTATGTATTGTTCAGATCCCTGGCCGCTGCGTGCCTCAGTTTCCCCATCTGCCGTGTGGGCTGGGGGCACGTCATGAGCAATGCTGCCTCTCTCCTTCCCTCAGAGTTCTCGAAAAGACAGCTGTCGAGAGAGCTGTTGGCTTCGGGCGACAAGAAGAGCCCAGGGCAGGGCTCGAGAGGGAGGGAGAGTAGCCGAGGGGCAGGATGGCTGAGTTTCCTTCCTCATCTTTCCTCTGATACCCCCTGCCCTGCAAGTAAAGACCACGGAGCACCTTCTGCTTAAAGAGACCCTCAGGGAGTGCAGGGGAGCTTCTGAAACCTGCAGACTTTGCTCCCCTCCCCCACCCCCTCCCTGAGACCTGCTGAGTCACCGCTGGCATTCTAATAAGATCTCTGGGTGACTCATCCGCCTGAAAACCTGGGAAGCACAGGCCTCGGGTCGCCTCGGAAAAACATTTGTGGTCGTGAAACGGGAACCAGGAACGAGCAGATGCAGAGGGAGCTGCAAAGGTCTTTTCCGTCCAGACAGGGGCAGGGAGCCCATCTCTCCTCGTGAAGGGAACTAGAAACCCGCTGTGCTGAGGTGCCAGGAAGGAGGGAGGAAGGGAGGGAGGGAGGGAGGAAGGGAGGGAGGGAGGGAGGAAAGGAGGGAGGGAGGCGGCCAGGTGGCTGCGGAGACACGCAGGGCATTGGCAGAGACGAGGAGAAGGTTCCACATGTGAGCTCGGCCCCCTCAGGGCACCCACCCCAGCCCACAGACGGAGGAGGTGACAGATCTCCCCTGGGGTCTGGCCCCAAATCTCCCCCACCTCCTGCCCGCCTGAGCCAGGCACCAAGGACCTTGCCCCGGGCTGAGAGGGATGGGGAGCGAGGGTGGGGTGGTGATCCATTCTGTTTCACAGTGAACCTCCTGTTTTCATCTGGTCTGGGTGTTAGACCGAGTCTCCCTCTCCCTCCCCCCGTCCAAAGGCTAAGATGGTTGAGGAATCTCTCTGCAAAACAGAAAGCACACTTGTACAGGAGAGAGAGAGAGAGAGGGGGAGAGGGAGAGGGAGAGTGTGTGCACGCGCTGGTGTGTCTATACATGCATGTACGTCTATACACGGTATCACTGACATATAGTCAGATGCACGGATCCTCAGGGTCGGGGTCATCGGTCTTCTTGACTTTCTGCAGATTCGGGAGCCCAAAGTGGCCCCTCCCAGTGTTTGAAGGCTATTTCCCTGATGTCTCCCAGTGTTGGGCACTCTTTCTTGTGCTTATCGGTCATTTGCTATTTCCTTCTGTGAAGCATCTTTCTTTAAAAAAAAATACATATATATATTATTGATTTTGTTACAGAGAGGAAGGGAGAGGGATAGAGAGCTAGAACCATCGATGAGAGAGAGACATCGATCAGCTGCCTCTTGCACAACCTTTACTGGGGATGTGCCCAAAACCAAGGTACATGCCCTTGACTGGAATCGAACCTGGGACCTTTCAGTCCGCAGGCCGACGCTCTATCCACTGAGCCAAACCGGTTTCGGCCTGTGAAGCATCTTTCAAATCTGTTGCCTTTTTTTAAAAACCATCATACCTTTTATTGTTGATTTGTAGGAATTCTTTACATGTTTTGAGTAGAAGTCCTTTATAAGATATATATAGATATATATATTAGTATAGATTGCAGACATTTTCTCAGTCATGAGTTGCCTATTCACTTTCTTTAAGCATTTATTCTTATTTTTGAGAGAAGAGAAGGGAGAGGGAGAGAGAGAGAAACATTGATGTGAGAGTGAACCATCTATTGGTTGCCTCCGTGCATGCGCCCACCAGGATTAGGGAATTGAACCCGCATCTGGTCATGTGCCCTGACCAGGAATCAAACCCATCGTCTTTATTGAATATTTATAAAACACACTGCTTTTTAAAAACATTTTTTGGCCCTGACTGGTTTGGCTCAGTGGATAGAACGTCGGCCTGCGGACTGAAAGGTCCCAGGTTCGATTCCGGTCGAGGGAATATACCTTGCTTGCGGGCACAACTCCAGTGGGGGGCGTGCAGGAGGCGGCTGATCGATGTCTCTCTCTCTCATCGATGTTTCTGACTTTCTATCCCTCTCCCTTCCTCTCTGTAAAAAATCAATAAAACACATTAAAAAAAAAACATTTATGAAGTGTCATTTTTTTCTTCACTGCCTGATGCTTGTTGCGTTCATGGTAATCGTTGCCTTCCTCCACGTATAAGGGGAGACACAGGATTCCAACTGAATGAAACAGGGAACCCCACGTCTGCCCTGCCCGGCTGTGTATCCTCGGCAAATGGATTAGCCTTTCTGTGCCTCTGTTTCCTCTCAAATTAGAGGCTAATCGATTATGAGCGGGCCGAAATCGAATCAGCCAAGTGGAGCCAGCCGATAATGACATTTCCCTCGAAGGCCGTTCGGAGGGTTAAGTGGGTTATGATTTGTGAAGTGCTTAGGCTGGAATTTGAAAATACATTCCCCAATCTCCTGCTATATTAAAATAGGAAGGCCAATAAAGGCTCGCGAGTCTTCCAAATGATTATTTATCCCGGGAGTCAGGCAGCTGGGTGGGGCATTGGCTTTACCATCGACCGTCGCTCTGAATCTCCGCCCTTATTTGCTTTCAGAATCTCATGAGCACCTAGTGTGATCTACAAAGTGTACGGTCACCTCCCCCACTCCTGCAGCGACGTAGTAAGCGCTGAACTATGTCAAGCCCCTGGCAAAGCCCATGACATGTAGGACATTATATGTGAACCCTCACAACACGTCTCCAAACACCCCCAACTTTGCTGGAATCTAAGCGTGAATGAGTCATCACTATCCCTGCCTCCGGGTTCCCTTAAAACAGCGGTTCTCAACCTTTCTAATGCTGAGACCCTTTAATACAGCTCCTCATGTGGTGGTGACCCCCAAACATAAAATTATTTCCGTTGCTACTTCATCACTGTAATCTTGCTACTGTTATGAACTGTGATGTAAACATCTGATAGGCAGGATGTATTTTCGTTGTTACAAATTGAACATAATTAAAGCATAGGGATTAATCACAAAAACAATATGTAATTATATATTGTGAAATATTTATTTCTAATTGCAAATAAATGAAATTTTGTCTTGAATCGTGGTGTAGCATGGGCAGCAGTCTTCGTATGACAACAGTAAATGACATTGCTACACTTTGCTACACCGAGGAGCGGTCTGTTGGTTCCTAAGACCATGGGAAATAGGTGTGTCCGCTGGTCTTAGGCGACCCCTGTGAAAGGGTCATTGGACCCCCAAAGGGGTCGCAACCCACAGGTTGAGAACCGCTGCCTTAAACCATAGCCTGCTCCTCCGCTCCTAGTCTAGCTGCTTGGCAAAATCCCTGGGTCAGCCTGCAGATGGGGGCCGCTGGCGGCATCGGACACTTGACCTCCCGGCTGTCTGAGATGATGGAAGAAGCAGTTTCTGGGCGGATAACCGAGCACAGGAGTGAAGCGGAGGCACCGTGCCCAGAGCTGGAGCCCTGACTCTACCCCTTCCTAGCTCTTTGGCCTGGAGCAAGCGCTTTTGCATGGAGTCTCCCAGCCTCTCACTCACTCAACAAATAGGTGTGAGCGTCTATGTCACGCCAGGCCGTGTTCTGGGCACCGAGGGGAACGGAAGGAACAGCAGTCTCTGCCCGCAGGCACCTTCCCTCCTGGCGGACTGGTGACTCGAGGTTCTTCGTTTAAAATGAGAAAGGACAATGGAACCTTCTTCCTAGGTCGGTGATGAGATTGAAGGGGATGGTGTGAGGAACGTGCTTAGCAGAGCGCCCTGGAACGTATTTAAAAAGTAACCATGGGCCCCGACCGGGTTGGCTCAGTGGACAGAGCATCGGCCTGCGAACTCAAGGGTCCCAGGTTCGATTCCAGTCAAGGGCATGTACCTTGGTTGCGGGCACATCCCCAGTAGGAGGTGTGCAGGAGGCAGCTGATCGATGTTTCTCTCTCATTGATGATTCTAGCTCTCTATCCCTCTCCCTTCCTCTCTGTAAAAAATCAATAACATGTATTTAAAAAAAAAAAAGAAAAGAAAAGGTAATAATGTCGTGGAAAATGCACTTTGATATTTTTCAGAGAGTTCCTGGCTGACATGAGAGTGTAGCAGGGTGGCCTGCCAGAATGGCAGCGATTTCTAGAATGTCCGGCACAAAGGTTCTGCCTGGTGTTTTTTCCCAAAGATGGGTTCCTGACCAAAAGATGAAAAGACAGCCAAGACTCCTTATCCCAGCAACTTCAGCATTTCCCTCGTCATCTGTCTCTCCCGCCCGACTAGAAGCTTCTGAGAGGCCGGGGCCAATCAATCATTTGTTTGTATCATTCTGCCTGGCACAGAGTTGGCTCTGCATCTACGTTCGCCGAATTGAATTAAATCGGCATTGACTTCCTCTCCCATGATAGACTGCCAGCTTATTGACAGGCTATAATCAAACGTGTCTAACTCTGTCATCTTTTAAAGAGTTCTCAAAACACCCAAGTAATGATACAAAATCCTTAAAACCACTCCGGGACGGAATGCAGCTAAAGCTACTCAAAGATTCAAGTTTAAATCTGTTTTACAAACAACATAGGAGCTCAAAAGAATACATTTATCAGAGTTCCCAGGGAAGAAACATTTACTACTGTAATCAGACGTTGGATCTGCCTAGTACTGGATGCAATTCCAATATTACATGGTTTAAAATATCCCTCTTATTGCTTACCACGTATTTTTAGCTTACTTATTAAAAACAACTTGGCATAAATATTAGATAATCTGGTAGCACATTCTCTGGTGTAACCAACGAGGGAAATATTCTCTTCTATTTGAGGACGTGGTTTTTATCATTTTAAAACGAGTGTGACTATATCAAGGGACTTTAGAAGCTGATGAAACTTTCGGTTAATTATTTTAGGAAGATTAACAAACGGAGAATTAATTTTTTTAAAAAATGGAAGAGTAAAAATTTATTCTAGAAAATTTGGGGTAAAGAATTGGAGGATGAGTCATTCAGTAATGTTTATTGAGCACCTACTATGTGCTAGCCACATTGAGTGGTCCAGAGATGAACCCTGTTCTTGTAGGTCTGATATTTAAGTTGGGGGAGGCATTCATTCAAAGGGATTTTAATCATGCTGAGCCTCAAAGAGAAGGTATTCACCCCTTAGCTCTCTGGAGCTTGTTGACCCTATGCAAATGTTCGCAGTCTCTTTCTACCTCGAGTTTCACACAGTCAGATAAATTACGAGGGAAAACATAGTCAACCACAAAGCAGGTGTTGTTATTGCCTTCCTTTGGGCATGGATTGCTACTTAGGTAACTCCTCCCTGGACAGAAGGATAGGTCTCAGGGTGACATGTCTACCTATACTGAGACTTACTTGGCTGGCAGTTTCCCTGCCAAAACTATAAAATCCTATATAATAAAGAGGCGATATGCAAATTGACCCTCATGCCCTCACTCAAGATGGCTGCCCCATGTGGTCAAAGATGGCTGCCACAAGATGACCAGCAGAGGAGGGTAGTTGTGGGCGATTAGGCCAGCAGGGGCAGGCAGTTGGAGGTGACCAGGCCAGCAGGGGTGGGTAGTTGGGGGCAATCGGGCTGGCAGGGGAGCAATTAGGGATCGATCAGGCTGTCAGGGGAGTGGTTAGGGGGTGATCAGGCCGGCAGGCAGGCGGGTGGATGGGAGCCAGTGGTCCCAGATTGTGAGAAGGATGTGCCCACTAATCCCAGGTTGGAGAGGGTGCAGGCTGGGCTGAGGGCCACCCCACCCCCATTCCCCAGTGCACAAATTTTGTGCACCGGGCCTCTAGTGAATAATAATAACAATAACAGACGAAGGAAAGCAAATCCTTCCTGTGTCAGCAGGTACCTCTGAAATACATGTATCCCAAAGGATCTCAGTGATAATTAAAGAAGATAATGGAAAATGCCTGGCTTGAGGTTAGTATCACACAAACAACACACAGACACACACACACACTTTCGTCCTCAGCTCCTCACTGTCCCTGCCTCCAAGAGAAAATATAAGCCAGCCTATCATCCGGCGCAGGTGCCAGCCCCACCCCCCGCACATCTGGTGTGCAAAGCCTGCGACTCCCTCTTTAATCAACAACGCAGAACAATGGCATTTCCAGCCCGCGTCCCAGCATTCAACGAGGAATTGATTGCAATGCGACTCTCGCCAAATGCTTGCCGGGGACAGGCGACATTTGAGAGGAACTGCCCTAATGGAGATGTTTATTTACACGCATTTTTCTTCTGAGCTTTTCTCTTGGATTAAAAAAACAAACAAAAAACATCAGAACGCTTCACTGGACTACCTCATTGCCATTCTCTAGAAAATTCTTTGTTAAAATGGGCTGCTCCTTTATCCGCTTTTTAGAAAATGTATCTTGAAAATACCTACCTAGCCTGGGACCTGGCCCAGAGTAGGTCCTCAATATAAGTATTTGAATTCAGTAACCAGAAGATGTGGCCGAAACCGGTTTGGATCAGTGGATAGAGCGTCAGTCTGCAGACTGAGAAGTCCCAGGTTTGATTCCGGTCAAGGGCATGTACCTTGGTTGCAGGCGAATCTCCAGTAGGGGGCGTGCAAGAAGCAGCTGGTCAATGTCTCTCTCTCATCGATGTTTCTAACTCTCTATCCCTCTCCCTTCCTCTCTGTAAAAAATCAATAGAATATATTTAAAAAAGAAGAAGAAGAAGAAGATGTGATATTCCCAATACATGTTTATGGAGTCTCTGCTTTCTGCTGAAACTCGTTCCTGATATAATAGAGATCATTGTGGTCCCTGCCTGGAAGGAGTTCCCCCTCAGGTGAGGGAGACAGACATCTTCGAGGCAATTTATATTCAATATTCTACGAGCAGTACAAAAAAAAGTGCTCAGGGGAATGAGGGCAGTGAAAGAGAGCGATTCCAACACGGAGATAAAGGAGGCTTGTTGCTCAAGGTTGACTTCCAACAGGGAGAATTTTAAGAGACAGACGCGAGGCTGGGGGGCAGATGTCAGTGAGAGAGAACAGCTGCCTCCCTTTCCGTGTCTGTGACTGAGCGCACAGACTATATTTTATCGCTGTATCCACAGAGGCCTAGGTATTTCCCCAGCAGGTCGTAACTTTTCCACGATGCTTGTTGAAAAACAAAGTTTGTAGATATACAGGTAAAGAAGACTGGGAAGGAGGGGTATAGAAGACTGGGAAGGACATAGTTCTGTCTGGGGTGTGTAGAGACATTGGACAGTCTTGAGCTGGGGAGGCATGCAATCAGATGGGGTTACTAGTGAAGGATGAATTGGAGGGGAAAGACATTGGAGACTAGGAAAGAAAGAGATGACACTTGAAGATGCAGGTGAGAGTCAGTGAGGGTGTGAGTTTAACAGGGCAAGGGGGCGGGACAAAGAAGGGCTGGGTGTCCTCAGGTTTTAAGTTGACATTTCTGCTTGCTTCTCTTTTATTGATTTATTTGTTGAATATATTTCTTATTGATTTCAGAGGGAAGGGAGAAGGATAGAGAGAGAGAGAGAAACATCAATGATGAGAATCATTGATTGGCTGCCTCCTGCATGCTCCCCCCATGGGGATGGAGCCCACAACCCAGGCATGTGCCCCGACAAGGAATCGAATGGTGACCTCTTGGTTCATAGGTCGATGCTCAACCACTGAACCACACTGGCTGGGCCTGCTTACTTACTTCCCTTCTAAATAAGGATTAGAATAAAATATTGATTATATCACTGTTTAAACTAGGAAATCACACATAATCCCAAACCACAAAATGCAAAGATAAAAAACTATATGGGATGTTGGGAATTGACTGAACAGATCAGAGAAAGCTTAAAAAATTAAGGTTTTGTGTCTGTGAATGAGTATGTCACTGAGAAGCGATCTTATTTATTCCAGAAGAAGGACCAGGTGCTGTTTGGTTGAAGGTTGGGAATGGGTTGAAGTCTCTCTCTCTCTCTCTCTCTCTCTCTCTCTCTCTCTCTCTCTCTCTTTCTCCCCTCTCTCTCTGAATTTGGTGGGAGAGGAGAAATTTGTTTTCTAAAGCAACTGAACCAGAGGTTCCTCTCAATTCAGAGACACCTGGCATGGCAGAGGGCGTGGGTGAGGTGATGACTAAAAAGAGAAATTGCACGAAAGGCTGCATCCTGGATGACAAGGCCCTCCTTCCCCTTTCCCTACCCCCTAGAAGACCAGCTGTCATCCTTATACCCGCATACGCGGGGATGGGAACATCTTGCTCTGGAGAATCTCAATCGCCCTGCCCGAGGAGGGAGGGGAGAACACATGAACACACACACACACACGCTCACACACACACACACGCTCACATACACACAGTATATTTCCCCAAGGAAACATTCAGTCCGTAAGTTGAACTCCAACGGTCATTGAGCCTCACCCAATCACAGAGGACTTCCGGTCAGTCTTTCTTGTGTGTGTCTCACTCTTAAAAAGAAGCGGAAAGTTAGGGTTCTAGATTTTTTTTTTTTTTTTGAGAAAAGGCCTTTCCTACCACATGGAAAACAGAGAGGAAAGAAAAAAAAACAAGGAGCAAAAGAAAACATGCTTTAAAGAAAACAATAAGGAGCATCCTCAGAGAGATGAGGATGCTATAGAGAAAAGGAACCATAAGGGAATTTTTAAAAAGCTCTTGCAAATTAGCAGGGTGGCTAACATTCGTGATTAAAAAGAAGGATGCAAAGACTACGTTGATGCGCCCTAGCCCTGTTTGGCTCAGTGGGATGTTTACGTGACGATTCATAACAGGAGCAACATTACGGTTATGAAGCAGCAACGAAAATAACTTTATGGCTGGGGGTCACCACCACATGAGGAAGTGTATTAAAGGGTCGAGGCATGAGGAAGGTTGAGAACCACTGGCCTAGACACTAGAGCAGAGTGAGCCTGGAGTAAGTTACCGTTGCGGTGGGGGATGGAGGGAAAGCAAAGATGAGAGACAGAAGGAAAATCAGAGTGTATAGGAAAATTTAAAGGGAACATACCCTAAAACTTCCAGGAAATCTCCACCAATGAAGCAAAGAAGAAAAAAATGTCTCAATTATTCTGTGAGCAACACACCACACTGGGTTGGGGTCTCAGACAATTCACTCATATGATTGCAAAGACAGAAACTCTCTGATTGGGGCGGGCTCCCAGATTGGAGAGGGAGAAGGTTGGGCTGAGGGATCCACTCCCCCCCCACACACACACACTCTCCCCTATACCTTCCATTCCTCCCCCCTCCCCCTATCCCTGTGCATGAATCTTCATGCACCGGGGCTCCTAGTCAATTAAATAAGAAGAAAAACCCGAGGAATGTAGTGCCCTAGAAGTCACCAGGGAAGAGTTACCAGGAGGTAATGGCCAACAGCGCCACCTGCTGGTGAGGAGGGAATTGTACAGCCTCTGGTAGCAGAAGTCCTGGGACTGCACTCCCTCCCCTCCCTTCTCAGTGGTTGGTTCCTCATCTTAAAAGAGGTGATGGTGATGCCAGCCTGTCCACACCGTTCGGCTGCTGATTTCATGAACGATGGAGCTCAGGCTTGATGGAGCGAGAAAGCGTCTTCAGCGCCCAGTTGTACGTCTTGCTGATACCCTTTCTCAAACTTATCTCTTTGAGGATCACCTGGGGCAAGAACTCCATTACTGAAAATGAATTTTATTTTCAGAGTCATAGTCATGATTTCCAAGGACTGGGTTAGTCTTCACTTCCTTGAAGCCGAGAGCTGCCGCTGGGATTTCTGAGGCTCTGGAGAAGCCCATGGAAGCCCTCCCGCCCTGAGGGGTGTCTGTGAGGGGCTGTCGGGCTCTGGCCAGGTCGGTAGGATCACCCCATCCTGCTGCGAGATGGGCAGACACTCTATCCACTGAGCCCAACCGGTTTCAGCCATTTTACGTTCCCGTCCAACAGTGCACAAGGATTCCCCTTTCTTCACATCCTCACCAGCATTTGCTGTTTCCTTTTCACTCCTTGCAGCGGCCGTCCTAACGGGCGTGAGATGGCATCTCGCTGTGATTGTGACCTGCCTTTCCCTAGAGATTAGTCACGAGGAGCATCGTTGGCCGCTTGACATAAAGGAGCATTCTCTTTGTAGTCTCTTCGCCGGGATTGGAATGTGTGCATATCACACCGGTGTGTCACTCGTCAATATTTTTTTTTAAGTCCACAACACAGCCTTGTTTATCTCACTTCATTTGGATGGCGCTCTTCGATCCATCAAAGTCCCAGTCACCTCCTCCCACTCCCTCTGACAGCTGTAAAGGATCCAGATCACGTAGCTTCGCTCGGTGCCACTTCCTGTCCACAGAGGATAGAAGAGCCCCCGTCTGTCCCTCTCCTGTGGCTGGGGGCCTTTAAAGGCCAGGAGAAGTCGGGGATGCATTTGTCTGAAAAGTCCTGGGCGGCCGCCTCTGACTCCTGCTTTCCATGTTTCCTCCTGGCCAAGCCAGGGCCAGGTTGGTCAGCTCTGTCTTTGCTAGAACACAGTGAGAATACAATTATTTTAAAGTACAGTGGTACCTCGAGATACGAGTTTAATTTGTTCCATAACCTTGAGGCGCGGGAAACTATGAGACGCTCGAGTCGCGGTAAACTGGTGGGTCCTGTGCAGCCAGCCAATCCGCGCGATGACTCCTATCTCAAATGTTGCTCGTATTTCAAAGCAAAAATAGCTCACTCGACGGCTTGTATCTCAAAAATCTCGTATGTTAGGGCACTCGTATCTTGAGGTAGCACTGTAATGGCAATTCTTTCAGCAGTGATGAGAGGAGGCAGCTTTCCTTTGAGGCATCTGAGATTTAAAGACTCTTTGATTTTTAGAGGTTCCAGTGGAGCTAGAAAAAACCCCGATGCATCCATTGCCAGGCCCCCGGCCTCCCCGGCACAATCAGGGGTACATGTGGGCTCCAGGAAGCTGGATGAAGACCACAGCAAAAAAAGGGGGAGGAGTGAGGTACCACATCAGATAGCACACAAGGTCGGTGGAAATACAAGGTCCCCTGAGATGTATTCCACATACCACCTCGCTTCGGAGCCACTGTCTCTCAAGGATGATATGCTTAGCCCAGATTTTAGTCTTTCATTTATATATTTTTTATTTTATTATTTTTTAAATATGTTTATTGATTTTTTTACAGAGAGGAAGGGAGAGGGATAGAGTTAGAAACATCGATGAGAGAGAAACATCCATTAGCCGCCTCCTGCACGCCCCCTACTGAGGATGTGCCCACAACCAAGCTACATGCCCTTGACCAGAATCGAACCTGGGACCCTTTAGTCCACGCAGGCCAACGCTCTATCCACTGAGCCAAACGGGTTTTCGGCTAGTCTTTCATTTAGATCAGTGGTTCTCAACCTTCCTAAGGCCGCGACCCTTGCATACAGTTCCTCATGTGGTGGTGACCCCCAACCATAAAATGTTGCTACTGTTATGCATCCTGATGTTAAATATCTGCATTTCCCAATGGTCTTAGGCGACCCCTGTGAAAGGGTCGTTCGACCCCCAAAGGGGTTGCGACCCACGGGTTGAGAACCGCTGATTTAGATGAATACATCTGCCTCTGAAAAGAATTTGAGACAGGGGACAGGCACCCTGGGTGGCACACAACCCTGGACACGTCCCAGGCACGGGCTGTCAGCCTCGCCTGGAAGGGAGGAACTCCTCAGCACAGAAAGGGGAAGGGAAGAGGCAAGCCCCAGTGGGGATGCCGGCGACACCCCCACCTATTCCGGCAGCACACTTGCGGGCAGCGGTTATTTTGCGCTGTGTCTGGCGGAAGTCCTTCCCAGGAGTCTGAACGGAAGTCTTGGCAGCTCTCCCTGGGGCTTCCTGACAACTGTCCCCTCTTTCCTGACAGCCTTCCCAGCCCCGTAGCTCTCGCCCTCGATTCCTTCTCCCTGGGAAACCGGGGGTACGGAAATACCCCCAAGGAGGAAGCTGCTTTGCCAGGTGTGCAGGAAGTGGGGAGGCAGATGTGAGCAGGATAAAGCTGGCTCCGTTCCCATGGAAACAGCTCTCCAGGTGTCCCACCCGCAGCGGCCAGTGCAGGTGTTTCCCTTCGTCCCCCTCACCCCCAAACGCTAGAGTTTCCATGAAGTTATCCTTCAAGTAATTCCATGGCTGATGTTCCCTTAAGATGCAGTCACTTGTTTGCCCATGTCTTTATTCCTTTACTATTTTTTTACCCGACAAATAACTATTGGACAAATATTTCCAGAGGGCCTACTACGTGCCACTCTGCCAGGTCTAGGGCAGGGGGCTCAGAGAGATCGAGGCGAGCGTGAATATGGTATTTTGTAGGTGCAGGTGTGGGCCTGGAATTGCTTTCTCCAACAATAGCCACTAGCCAGTGTGGCCCTTTCATGTTAAACTAATCAAAATGTCAGGTTTGGGTTGAAACCGGTTTGGCTCAGTGGATAGAGCATCGGCCTGCAGACTGAAGGGCCCCAGGTTCGATTCCCCCAGTCAAGGGCATGTATCTTGGTTGCGGGCACATCCCCAGTAGGGGGCGTGCAGGAGGCAGCTGATCAATGTTTCTCATCGATGTTTCTAACTCTCTATCCCTCTCTCTTCTTCTCTGTAAAAAAATCAATAAAATATATTTAAAAAATAATAAAATGTCAGGTTTTGCGCCACATGCGTCACATGTCAATTTATCAGTCACTCGTGAGTCTGGCTCTACTGTGGATGGTGCAGATCTAGGGCATTTCCAAAGCTTCTGTTGACCCATGAGGGTCTAGAGAGGTAACGGAATGGCCTGACTCACACAGCCACTCAATAGTTCCAGCCATACTCTGCACAGTCATCATCCCCAGTGTCTCACGCTTCTGCCAAAACAAGAACGAGGCTGAGAATTATTCTGTTGTCAACACTAACATATTTGGGAGAAAGCAGAACAGGAACAGAGATGCACGCTACATAGCTATATCTTGTTTAAAGTATCCAGGTAACCACCAAAACCGGTTTGGCTCAGTGGATAGAGCATCAGCCTGTACTAGCTGTCCCCTTCGGAGACCGCGTCACATCCAGAATTCCCACCGTAATGCCCCGCCCCACCGCTGTGTCCTGAGTGCTGGCGACGTGCCCTTCACATACGTTAATTATCGCATTTCGTCTTGCAGAACGACCCCGCGAGGCAGGACTGTTCTCCTCCTCTTGACAGATGAACAACCTGAGTCTTTAAGATCTCCCGGTAGAGTTCTTGATCTCATCCCGCACCCAACCTTTCCCACCTTCCCTCTTTCCACAAAAGGCATCCCTCTTCAACAAGAAACTTGAGTCGCCCCTTAGAAATCATCACCCCTGATTCTATCTTCTTCCTCCCTGCCACAACCAGCCAGGTCCCTGCTACCTCCAAAACACACCCCACAAGTTCTCCTTCCTCCCCTCCCCCCCTCCCCTACCTCCCCTCTCCCACTCCAAACTGCTCCAGGCCAAGCCCGCATCCTCTCTGCCCCGCTGCTGGTCTCTGATGCTTCCTCCCTAGTGAACTTCAAATCCATGGGCAACATGGTAATGACCGGGCCTTTGCCTTTAAATTTTTAAAAAAGAGGGAAAGTGAACAGAAACGACAGAAGGAAGGGTCTACATTAAACTTCCAGATCAGTGGTTCTCAACCTTCCTAATGCTGGGACCCTTTAATACAGTTCCCCATGTTGTGGTGACCCCCAACCATAAAACTATTTTCTTTGCTATTTCCTAACAGTAATTTTGCTACTGTTGTGAATCGTAATGTAAATATCTGTGTTTTCTGATGGTCTTCGGCGACCCCTATGAGGGGGTCGATGGACCCCCCAAAGGGGTCTCGACCCACAGGTTGAGAACCGCTGTTCCAGATCAAAGCAACCCCTTGTCAAAATAAGGGTGTCTTGTGTGTGTGTTGGGGAGGTGGTATGGACTGGAAGCCTGAGGGAAAGTCGGGGCTGCCAGACATGTCCTCGCCCTTGGTCCCAGTGGTGGTGGTTATGTGGGTGCACACACACATGCCTAGAAGTCAGACCTCAGCTTTCCAACGCGGAAAACAAAGAGAGAAACGGGAAGGACTTGCCAAGATCCCGGAGACGGTCTGGCAGCACATGAAGGGCGGCGTGGAGGCGGCGTGGCTGGCTCGCGCTCAGAAGGGGACGGAGCCCCGGCTGCCGGGGGCGTTCGGTGCCTGGAATGAGAGAGAGGCATTGGTTCTGCTGACTCCTGTCCTCGGCCCCGCGCTCGGAGCGTTGTGATGAATATTTAGCGTGTCACTTAGCGTCTCGTCACGGAAGAGTATGTGAGGACAGGGTGAATCATAAACAGGCGGAGCGGAGAGAGGATTGAGAGCCTCCAGCCTGGGCCTCCTCATCATGGAGCCAGATGACACTGGGGCTCTGAGGGGCCCAAGGCAGCCATCTCTGTGTGGGGACTTTCCCGGATACATCCAAATACAGCGGCACCTCGAGATATGAGTGCCCTAACATACGAGAGTTTTGAGATACGAGCCGTCGAGCGAGCGATTTTTGCTTTGAAATACGAGCAGCATTTGAGATAGGAGTCATCGCGGGGATCGGCCGGCTGCACACGACCCACCAGTTTACCGCGACTCGAGCGTCTCATAGTTTCCCACGCCTCAAGGTTACGGAAGGAATTAAACTTGTATCTCGAGGTACCACTGTACTGGTCTCCTTCAGCTTCAGAATTAAGCCAGCCCCGCCCCGCTGGTGTGGCTCAGACGTGGAGCATTGTCAACCCAGGAGCCAAGAGGTCACTGGTTCGATTCCCCATCAGGGCACATGCCTGGATTGCAGGCTCCATCCTCAGTAGGGGGCATCCAGGAGGCAGCCAATCCATGATGCTTCCCTCTCATTGATGCTTCTATTTCTCTCCCTTCCTCTCTCTCTCTAAAAATAAAAAAAAAGCCAAAACCGGTTTGGCTCAGTGGATAGAGTGTCAGCCTGTGGACTGAAAGGTCCCAGGTTCGATTCTAATCAAGGGCATGTATCCTGGTTGTGGGCACATCCCCAGTAGGGGGCGTGCAGGAGGCGGCTGATCGATGTCTCTCTCTCATAGATGTTTCTAACTCTCTATCCCTCTTTCTTCCTCTCTGTAAAAAATCAATAAAAATATATTTTAAAAAATAAAAATAAAGAAAAACATATTTAAAAAGAAAAGAAAGAAACCAGCCCAAAGCAAACCAGGCTCTGAGGATGTAAAAAATGTCTTGGAAATGTCATTTATGGAGGAGCACGGTCTGTGCCCTTCACAAAGGAGCCAGGTTGGCCAATGACTCCTGGCATCAATCACACGTGTATCATGTGACCCAGGTTTGACCCACTTCAACAGTGGGACAAACTGACCAGCTCGCTGGCCTGTGGCTGAGCGGACATGACCTAGATGTGCCGTCACCTGCAGGCAGGCGCTGTGCTTGCTGGGTTGGGGGGATGGGTGTGTAGGACGGGGAGTTGTACGCAGTACGACAACCTGGTAGTTAAGGCGTGTGTTCCAGAGTTCAAGGTCCCCGGGGGCCACTTCCAAGGTGGGAAAACTGCTAAATCTCTGTGCCTCCATAACGGCAGGCAACAGACCCAAGCTCATGGGGTTGTTAGAATGGTTTTAGGTGTTGACACAGGCATTAAGACAGTCGTTGGCACATGATCGATTTTGACAGACATGGAAACTACACAAGAGTTAAATCATGTGCTGGTAGGAACAGTCACCAGCCTGGGTTTGTAACCATTGCCCTACCTACCCTCCCTCTGTGATGGCGCTGGATCCTGAGAGGGGCGTGCTGGGTGTCAGGGCCAGGGACGGGCTGACACCTGGTCCATGGGGAAGGAAGGAGGCCTCCGGACATCGATGACAGGTGCACAATGAGACCCAGGTGTGGGGGCGTGGAAATGGCATCCGGAGACCAGAATTTGTCCTGGGGAGGAAATGACCCCAAAGTGTGTTGGCAAGGAGGTGGGCTTGAATGTGGCCGAGACGCTGCTCTCAGGATGCCCTCGCCTGAGATTTTCCCATGAGACATTGCGGGAAGTGATGATCACAACCCGAGGAGCTGCAGAGCTGGTTAGTAATACACGAAACATGAGGTGCTTGCGAGCAGCCCCCAGGATTCCAGACGGGCCACATTTCCTGTGCCAGGAGACGCTAATTAAACTCCGGGGACGGGAAGCGTGAGCCGGTGTGTACACGTGTAAACAGAGAGCAGAGCGAGGTCGGCCCGTCTGACATTTCACACTCTTCCCGCGACCTTGGCAGGCAACCTCTATTCTACAAAACTAGGCTTCCCGTTCCTCATTCAGATGCCTTCCTAAGGCTTGAGCAGGAATCACTTGGAAACGGAATCGCACTGCCCTTCAGAGCCAATGTCATTGTCAAGTGTAAGTCACAGAAGCCCCGGCCGGCTTAGTCACTGCCCCAGCAGAGAGCAGCGAGGCAAGGGCAAAACGGAAACCTGGAACCCGACACTCTTGTCTTCTATGGCCTCTGCGTGGGGAAGCCAGAACGTGATGATGTCACGTGGCCAGAACGTGATGTCACGTGGATGAACTCACGCTGGGCCACAGATAGCCCCACCTACCAGTTCCCTGCAAGGGGTACTGGAGGCCAAAAGCTTCTGTCACCTTCACCCCAAACCCCGCCCCACCCTATACGTCCATGACCAGCATGACTTCAAGGTGGACTGAGAGAGGAGGATCGGGATCTAGGCACGCTCCGTTAGGAATCATGCCACCTTCTGCCAGCCAATAAAGGACTCCCCAAATGTGCCACAGCAAGCTCTGCCCAGGTGAGAGCCCTCAACGAGAGCCAAGGCTTCCAGGGGTCCGGGATGTGAAGATGTGGCACCGCCAGTGGATTGAATGAGCCCCGCCTCTTGCTTTCCCTGCCTCTGCATCAAACGAGCGCGCTCAGTGACAGGAGGACCAGGGAGCAGCGTCCCCCGGCCTGGGAGGATGCTGGGCTGACAGGGTTGTCCTCTGCCCCCCCACCATTCCCCACACTCTCCTCCCTGACCCCCTTTTTTCTATCAGGCAAGACGTGTCTGGGCTCCTGCGTGGGCACGCCCTGGGGTGAGGGGTCTGAGCAGGCAGAATGTCTGGACTCTGAAATGGATCTCCGAGACCCTGGGCCACGCCCCCACCGAACTGAATTGGGAAGAGCCGAAGCCTCCCCAGCTATCTGGAGGTGGGCTCAGCTAGTGAGATTCAAGATCTCGCGTGGTGACGCTCTGCCCTCTGGTGGTGGATCTGAAGAGATGATTGCATCGCCTTGGGTGCCCCAATCCAAGAGCATCTGTCACTTGAGCCCCAAACCAGACCTGGGTGCTCTTGAAAAACCCCAGAGAAGGGTCCTGCCCCCCTTGGCTTCCTGCAGACAGGCACAGGCAGAGAAAAGGAGCAAGGCCGAGCTGGCAGCTGGGCGTGCAGCTCTGCTGTGTGTGACTGTTCCCAGCCAATGGAGTTAATATGGCCATTTCTCTACCTTCCCAATCCCCTCGGTCCTCTATCTGTCTCTTATTCTGTCTCCTAGGAGCAGGACTGTCAAGATGCGTCAGAGATGCCGAGACCGGTTTGGCTCAGTGGATAGAGGGTCGGCTTGTGGACTGAATGGTCCCAGGTTCGATTCCGGTTGGGGGCGTGTACCTTGCTTATAGGCACATCTCCACTGTGGGGCATGCAGGAGGCGGCTGATCGATGTCTCTCTCTCATCGATGTTTCTGACTTTCTATCTCTCTCCTTTCCTCTCTATAAAAAATCAATAAAATGTATTTAAAAAAAAAAAGATGCATCAGAGAACACACTCATTAGCCAGTTTCGGGAGGGATGCTCTAGGCTAGTCCGGTGGATTCTGTGCAATGTTGACCCTTTTTTTTTTTTAATATATTTTATTGATTTTTCACAGAGAGGAAGGGAAAGGGATAGAAAGTCAGAAACATCGATGAGAGAGAGACATCGATCAGCCGCCTCCTGCACAGCCCACACTGAAGATGTGCCCGCAAGCAAGATACATGCCCCCGACCGGAATCGAACCCAGGACCTTTCAGTCTGCAGGCCGACTCTCTATCCACTGAGCCAAACCGGTCTCGGCAATGTTGACCCTTTTTAAAGGTCACAGCAACCATAATAGCGGATTCTCCTTTAGCGCTTACGATGTGCCGGGCAATATTCTAGACTAGAGTTCAATGTTCACTCACATAACGCTCACAGCAGCCTTATATGGCAGGTGAGGAGAGAGGTTAGAAAGCTTGTCTGGTGGACGCAGCAGAGCGGGGGTTGGAACCTAGAACATGTCTTAACTTCTCTACTATCATGCTTCTAACTTCTCTTGACCTCAAAATAGTAGGTCAGCGGGGGCAGAGAGAGAGGTGATCAGAGTTAGAGACGGGAACTGCCTGAGGACACGGTAGGATTCCTGAGACAGAGTCTGCCAGGGAAGTGTCACCTGACGTGGCCCCTCCGAGAGTCTGTCTTCAAATAAGGTCATCATGACAGTGGCTGCCACAAGAGGAAGGAAGGGTTGACAAATGTTAACCTGGAGACTCCTACGCACCTTGAGAATAGGGAGTGTCTTATTAGTGACCTGTGTCTAGCAGTGTGTTTTGCACTTGGTCGGTGGGTCAATAAATGTTGGCGAGTATAGAATGAAGAACAACAATAAGAACCAACATTTAATAAGCAATTGCAATATGCAAGGCAATCTGGCAGCGGTTCTCAACCTGTGGGTCGTGACCTGTTTTCTGATGGTCTCAGGCTCTACAGCAGGGACCCACAGGTTGAGAACCACTAGCAGAGTCGCCTAAGACCATCAGAAAACACAGATATTTACATTACGATTCACCACAACACAAGGAACTGTATTAAATGGTCACAGCATTAGAAAGGTTGAGAACCACTGTGCTAAGGTCTTTACATGGACTATCCCATGTAACATTCACACCGTCTCTGTCGCGGTTATCGTGGCCATTCTCATTTCATAGACAAGGAATTGAGGTGCTGAAGGTTAAGTAACTTTCCTACGGTTGGCCATCCAGTGAGGGCTTTTACGCAGGTAATGAGTCTCCAGTGTCCAGTCCCCTAATCACCAGACTTGCTGTCTTCCTGGGTCAGAAGGAAGATAAGAGGAATGACAGAGTGCTCAGGATGCCCACTCTGGACAAGCAGTCTTCCCTAGGGCAGTGGTCGGCAAACTGCGGCTCTCGAGCCACATGTGGTTCTTTGGCTCTTGAGTGTGGCTCTTCCCCAAAATACCATAGCCTGGACAAGTCTATTTTGAAGAAGTGGCGTAAGAAGAAGTTCAAGTTTAAAAAATTTGGCTCTCAAAAGAAATGTCAATCGTTGTACTCTTGATATTTGGCTCTGTTGACTAATGAGTTTGCTGACCACTGCCCTAGAGGACCATTGATGGGGCTCAGGAATTCAAAGTATGCTTTCTGGAAAGAAAGACATAATAATAACAGATAAATGTGCTTTTAAACCTCAGAGTTCCCTTACCTAGAAGGACCAGATGGTTGGATTAATTCTTGTTGGGCAGATGTCACAGGAAGACTATGAGACAAGAGAGTTGAGGATGCTGAAGAGAGTGGATGTCTCCACTGAAGGGAGGTGAAAGCAAGAATTGGGGGACACTACTCAAGTAGTTTGACATTGGAGTTTACATAAAATTTAAAGTCACCTTGAGGAGTCAAGAGTCCGAGCTTTGGGCATGAGATAGACCAATCCTGGCTGAGACAGAAGGCATAGTCTCCTGAAGGAATTCTGAGAAGATTTTCCTTCATGGTGAAGGATGTGGAGAAACCTGGCCCCTCCATTTCTACTTCTGTGTATACTTGTTCAGGGGGGTGTTTTAATGCTTGAAGGTACTGCGGCAGTCTTGTGGCCATGGGAGGAAGATCCAAAGATCTTTGCTGAGAAGGCATCTCAGAGACTTCACATGGTGGACCTGATGGAGAAATCCTGCAACCACCTACCTCTTCCCCATAAGAGTATAACTCAGGGAATCATCCAGAACTTCCTTACCCAGGCTGATGAATGAGAGAGGGAAGATTCATAAAAGGAGCACAGACAGAGGAGGGAATCTTTTCCAGACATCTCTGGATACACCTGGGTCAAAGAAGAAAGCAGAGAGTTGACCACTCTTAATAATTGATGATCTTAGAAAATGCTAGTAAAGGCGGGAGGGGGTGGGGGTGAACTAGGTCATTAATTATAATGAGTTCCATGAATCCCTGTTTAAAAGTTTGATACTTTTCTCTTTGTTTAAATTGACCTAAAGCCTGAGGGACTTCATTAAAAGTTAAGTGTGTTAAACACCAAGGGAACGCAGATTTGTTTAGCCTTAAGTGGTTTTAATGAGAAAACGGCCCAATGGTTCTGTAATTAAGATTTGGGAATCCGCTCCTCCCTTACACGTGACTGGAGTTACTAAATGTCCTTCCTCTCTGGGCGCAGACTCTTCGTGTTACAAGAAAATGGATCCCTGCGGGGATGTGAGTGATGGAACGGTTCCAGTTAAGGACCTTCCTTCTCTGACGAGATGGGTCTGACTCACATTCCAAGTGGACATCCCTAGACATGCGGGAGCAAGCCCTGTGCCTCCCCCGATGCTCCTGCCAGATGGTAACGAGGTGACGAGGTGACGAGATGACTCTCTGGGGTTGGACTGCCATTCTCCACGACATGCGTCACTCACACAGCCAGTACTTTGACTGACGGGCTAGAATGGAATGTGGCTCAACAGGACTTGTTTGGATCCCTGATGTTGACAGTCATTTGGGGGAAAACTGGCTTCAAGTTGGCCCAACATCAGAGTGGGGCTGCTGTTCCAGGAAGTCGTTCCTGATCCACCCCATCTGTTCTCCCGTCTTCCAGCACAGCCCATGATTCATCCCTTCCCCTAATGCACGTAGGCAGGAACCGTATTTTCATGTTTCCGTCTCAGTAATAATCAGGATAATAAAGTGCTCAGATGGTGAGCACTTAGCTCAGGCCAGGGACACTCTCGAGTGCTTTGCCTACGTTAGGACATTAATCCACACCATAGCTCTAGGAGGTGGGTACTGCAATTATTCCCATTTTACAGATAGAGACACTGACTCAAGGCCTTCCGATTCTTACACGGAAGTCAGAATTTGAACCTCCCATCCTGATTCTGGAATTCACACTCCTAACCATGTTGTGTCAATTCCTTTCATGAGACCAAAGAATCCAAGGATCCTTTAGTAAGAGGATCCTCTCTTTAATTTTCTCCCTAAGCTCACAGCACTCGGCTGTTGCTGTGCGGCCCCATGAAGACCGGTAAGATGGAGGAATGCCTATTCCATCACAACTTCCAACAATTAAAAAGGCCAGGCAGGCACACTTCTGAAACCTCGGAACGCAGCCTCGTTTGTAGTTGCAGAGTGTCAAACAGGCCTAGCATATAGGAAGTACATAATAACTAAATACTAAGTCCTTCATGAGCCTAGTCCTACAATAGTGACTACCTACACTCATAAGAAGAATGTATTTAGCTTTTCATTAGAGAATCCTCTAGGATAGTGGTTCTCAACCTTCCTAATGCCGAGACCCTTTAATACAGCTCATGTGGTGCTGACCCCAACCATAAAATGATTTCCATCGCTACTTCATTACTGTAATTTTGCTACTGTTATGAACTGTCATGTAAATATCTGATAGGCAGGATGCATTTTCGTTGTTACAAATTGAACATAATTAAAGCATAGTGATTAATCACAAAAACAATACGTGATTATATATTGTGAAATGCTTATTTCTAATTACAAATAAATGAAATGTTGTCTTGAATTGTGGTGTAGCATGGGTAACAGTCTTCATAGGACAACAGTAAACTACATTGCTACACGTTGCTACACCGAGGAGCGGTGTGTTGGTTCCTAAGACCATGGGAAATAGGTGTTTTCCACTGGTCTTAGGTGACCCCTGTGAAAGTGTCGTTCGACCCTCAAAGGGGTCGAGACCCACAGGTTGAGAACCGCTGCTCTAGAATACTTTAAAAATTCTAGGTTTACTTTTCAAAAACAAAAAAGAAAAAACTGAGAAGTCTAGAAGTAAGCAATCCAGAGATGATACCATGGATCAGAGATGGTACAAGGACCCAGGCTTGTCTGCATCTTTTTAAAAATGTATGTTATTGATTTTTTACAGAAAGAAAGGAAGAGGGAGAGGAATAGAGGGTTAGAAATATCAATGAGAGAGAAACATCGATTCAGATGCCTTCTGCACACTCCCTACTGGGGATGTGCGCACAACCAAGGTATCGAACCTGGGACAGGAATCGGGAGAAACTGACTTCAAATTGGCCCTTGACCAGAATCGAACCTGGAACCCCTCAGTCCACAGGCCAACGCTTTATCCCCTGAGCCAGACCGGTCAGGACTTGTCTGTATCTTTTTGATCCACAAAATGTAACATGAAGTTCCTTTCCTCATTGCAACATGGCTGGGGGGAAGAGGGGAAGGGCGAGGTATTACAGCTGGTTTTTTATCTATTTCCTGGAAGAATTAAGATTTCTCACTTGTTAATTATGATTGACTAACTTATTTTATAAGGAGAAACCATTTAAATGGTCCTCTGGCTTCCAAAAGATTTTTAAACTTTAAAACTCTAGTAAATATAAAACTCCATTATCTTTTTACCTTGGCTGCTTTTAGTGTGATTATAAAATAGTATCACCATTAGGGTAGTTTTAGTACAAATCCATAAAAAGTTCAACTTCCTCTGTTTCATCAGTATTTTTTTTTTCATAGTGACCTGAGAGAGAGAAAAGTAATTATAAAAAGAAAAGGAAAGAAAGGAAAGGAGGAAGAAAAAAATAGCTCTTTATCAAAGCTGCTATTGAAAAACATTCTAAGACCATATATATATCTAGGGATTAGACGAGCTAGCCAGTCTCTGATTAGAACGATAAATTGGAACACCGTGTTTGGACTAAGACAAGTAAATTCCTGCAACAATCACCTTACTTTTCCAGATCCTGCTTGATGTGTACCAAAAATCTTTTGGTTTTAATCTACCAAATGGGCCACTGTTTCAAAGAAAAGCTTGGAAATATACAATTTATTTCAAAGCTACAAGGGCAAAAGCTAGCAAAAAAAAATTTTTAGGCAAGAGCACACTAATAATAAAGTTATTTTAGCCGGATATAACCAACTACGTAAAAACACACTCTGAGGATGAAAGCCTGATTCCACACAGCCCCACTGGTCTTGTGGTGCGCTGTCCATGGTACTGAACGCCCTCTGCCTTTAACTCTCTTGGGTCCAGAGAGCAGAATCTTTGATCTTAGTGCCTGTCCTAGTTAACGCTATAAATACGGTATTGAATTCTACGTTTAGAAAAACTTTTAAGATGAACTTTATCTTCTGATTGTAAGAGTAAAAAATAAAAAATAAAAAGAATTCACTTATGAATCCATTGCCTCTAAGCAACTATAAATATCTAGTTTAATGTCCCTCTGGTCTTTTTTTCTCCACATATTTTTACATAGTTGAGACCCATTCTGAATATGCAACTCAATTCTGTATATTGCTCTTTTTCATAGCGGCATGCATTTTTTTTGTTTCTATAAGTTTTTTGGATGCATCTTTTTTAAAAAATATATTTTACTGATTTTTTACAGAGAGGAAGGGAGAGGGATAGAGAGTTAGAAACATTGATGAGAAAGAGATCCATCAGCTGCCTCCTGCACGCCCCCTACTGGGGATGTGCCCACAACCAAGGTACATGCCCTTGACCAGAATTGAACCTAGGACCTTCCAGTCCACAGGCCAATGCTCTATCCACTGAGCCAAACCAGTTTTGGCTCTTTGGATGCATCTTTTTAAGCAGATGAACAATATTTTGCCATGTTCTGTTCCATAAGTGACCAAATCATGCTTATGTGATTGGATATTATTTTTACTTAAAATATTATTTATAACTAATAGCTTTAGATTCTTCTCTGAGTGAATCTCCAGAGAACTGGTGAAAAAAATCCAAATACATTAAATATTGTATGGTGCCATTCATATAAATTATAAGAATGAAGATTACATTAGAGAATTGCAGAACAGGTTAGTAGTTGTCAGGAGTTAAGGATAGGGTGGCGGTAAAAGGGATGTGGTATAGCTATAAAAAGGCAACATTAAGAGTCCTTGTGGTGATGTAAATATTCTTTATCTTGACAATGGCAATACCATAGTCCTAATATTTTGCTATAGATTTGCAAGACATGTTTCTTGGAGGAAACTGGGGGAAGGGTACATGGGATCTTTCTATGTTACTTCTTACAAATGCATGTGAATGAACAATAATCTCATAACCTTTGAAAAAGGAAATAAAATGAAATCTGATTTGCTCCTCTGGTGACATGTCTGCTCTCTAGTGGTAACCCTGAAGGGGGTTGGTGGACTTCATCCACGGAGATCAAACTCGCTAAGACACACTCTTAACTAAACAAGAAAGACCACAGATCTTAACTAAACAGGAAAGGAATGAATAAATACGTGAGCAGGTGGTCTCCTAGTTCCACCAGGGTTCAGCACTCAAGAAGGGGGAGGACCTGTGGGGCTCCATTTACTTCTGCTCTGCCTTCTGCCTCTGGCTACCAAACAAGGGGAGAGCATTTAAAATACATTTTTATTGATTTCAAAGAGGAAGGGAGAGGGAGAGAGCGACAGAAACATCGCTGATGATGGGAGAATCATTGAGACTACCTTTCACACTGGGGATCAAGCCCTCAGCCCAGACAGAAATGGAGCCGTGACCTCTTGGTTCATAGGTCAACACTCAACCACTGAGCCACACTGATTCCCTTTGGCAAAGTTTCTACAACTTCTGGGAAAGGAAAATGATGACAAGAGGTTTAAAAAGCGAACAGCCAACTCTTTGGTTATAGTCATAGATCACTGAACGACAGGAGTACATTCTGAGAAGTGTGTTGTTAGGTTGATTTCATCATGGTGCAAACATCATAGATTTCACTACACACCTAGCCTGTGTAGCTTATACTCCGAGGCTGCAAACCTGTATAGCATATGACTGTATCCTATAGACAATTGTGACACAACGGTGACTATTTGGGGGTCCAAACATATCCAGGTGCAGCAATTTACAGTATGAAAGATACAGGGTCTGGAGGTGCATGCTCATGGACAGGCAGAAGAAGAGAGAGAGAGACCACAAGCCCGTAACTTGTATTATAGTATATTGTTACAGTCATTCCATTTCATCATTAGTTATTGTTCATCTCTTACTGTGCCTCATTTATAAGTTAAACTTTATCCTAGGTATATAGATATAGGAGGGTCCTGTGGCTTCAGGCATCCACTGGGGGTCTTGGGAGGTGTCCCCCATGGAAAAGGGGGGACTACTGTATCCACAGAGTCACATTCCCAACCATGTTGAATAACTGAAGTTGCTCATGAGACTCAAAAATGCATTTCTTGCCGAAACTGGTTTGGCTCAGTGGATAGAGCATCGGCCTGGGGACTGAGGGGTCCCAGGTTCGATTCCAGTCAAGGGCATGTACATTGGTTGCAGACACATCCTCAGTGGGGGATGTGCAGGAGGCGGCTAATCAATGTCTCTCTCTCTCATCGATGTTTCTGGCTTTCTGTCCCTTTCCCTTCCTCTCTGTGAAAAATCAATAAAATATATTACCAAAAAAAATGTGTTTCTTTTCACCCTGTTTATTTTCCTTTCAGGATTTTTCACTGTTTTTAGACGTACAGCCCACAGACCTTGTCAATGAACTCTTTCATGAAAACAAGGCCTCGGTGGTCACAGCTTCCGTGCGGGGCTGTGTGGGCTGAGGGGGATGTATTGAGCTGAATCTGGGCCAGCTGCAGAGCAGATGGGAAGCTGGTATTTTTGAGTAAATGTCTATCAATGGTTTGCCTTCCAGGAAAATAAATATCTTTTCTTTTTTAAGAGTAGAAAATGGTTTTGCAATTTCTTGGGCATCGCAGAGCGACCTTGCTGCAGAATAAGGAATGGACTTGACCCCTGGAGCAAGCTGATTTATTGCGCCGAAGGAAGTCCTCCGTGCCGTTTTATCAGCAGTATTTTATTTTTTCACAAATATTTTGCCATTTAAAAAGAAAATGGACATCTGTAGCCACCTCGACCAATATTCAGCTTCTACAGAGGTTCGAGAGCCCTTCCTTCAACTCGACAGCATAACAGTACGATTTTGTGAATCGGAGGGAAAGGTTTGCTAAGACGGAGAGGAGCTCAATGAGAAGTCAGACATTTGCTCACATAGTTATTCATTCCTTTCTCTTTAAAAAAATATATTTTATTGATTTTTTTTACAGAGAGGAAGCAAGAGGGATAGAGAGCCAGAAATATCGATGAGAGAGAAACATCGATCAGCTGCCTCCTCCATGCCCCACACTGGGGTTGTGCCTGCAACCAAGATACATGCCCTTGACCGGAATCGAACCTGGGACCCTTCAGTCCGCAGGCTGACGCTCTGTCCACTGAGCCACCCCGGTTTCGGCTATTCATTCCTTTCTTATTTCGTTAAGAACTGACTTTGGGGTAGACGGTGACTGAAATAGACAGGCTCTGCCCTCCTGGACTCCCTGGCCCAGCCTGGCTCCCGCTCCCCTGCCTGGGTCATTTCGAACAACTCGCTTCGTCTCACAAAGTCTAGGTTTCCTCCTCTGTCAGATGGGCCACATGCAGAGGAGGCAGGAGGGTTACAGGTAATGGAGGCATGGCACATGCCCAGCACAGTGGCCACTCAGCAGATCTCAATCAGGCCATCTGCCCGGAGGCCTCAGGTACCTGAATATTTGTGAGGTCGGGAGTGCCAAACAACTCGGGTACTAGATCACAGAGAAAAATAGCCTGATCTAAAGGACAGATGGGGTAGTCAATGTCAACTCACTAGCATTTTGTCCTTGTCTCACTTGCTTCACGTATTGGACAGCTGTATTAATGTGTTACTCTGAACCAATCTCTCTCCAGTGCCTTACTGCCTGCCAGCGAACGGTAACTTTCATCTCATAAGGTTGCTGCTCACACACGTACTGCCAAGAGCAGGACCAACCTGGGTTTCTCTTTTTAAAATCTATACATATAAAAGGCTAAGGAATCCACTCTTCGTCTGACCATCCGACCGTCCGACCAGCCGGTACATATGATGCACACTGGCAATTTAAAAATGAATACTATTTTAATTTTATAATTCTAGTAATACTAGATGCACAAAATTCATGCACAGGGCTCGGCCCTCCCAGCCCCAGCTTTGTCTATAAGGTCGCCCTGACGGTTGTTGTGCTGGTCAGTCATCTGATCTAATTAGCATATTATACTTTTATTATTATAGATATTATATATACTATTTGACATATAATTTTTTTAGTAACAATTACCGCATGAATCTTTCTTCTAATTAATTTCCTTCAATGTGCACGAACTCGTACACTGGGCCACTAGTGTGTGTGTGTGTGTATGTGTATATGTACAGACATATGTACACAGACATATATATGTATTTTATTTCAGAGAGGAAGGGAGAAGTAAAGAGAGATAGAAACACCAATGATGAGAGAAAATCATTCATCGGCTGCCTCCTGCTCGCCCCACACTGGGATGGAGCCTGCAGCCTGGGCATGTGCCCTGACTGAGAATCAAACCATGACCTCCTAGTTCATAGGTCAAGGCTCAACACTGAGCCACACCAGCTGGTCTCAGTATTTTTAATCAAAGACAACAATCCAGGAGTCTCCAGGTTCTCTAGAAACATATTGAATGGCTTTTACAATGTTCTAGCTTCTAACCACACCACCACAGTAGAGAAACGTGCGATAATTTTACTTCCTGAGGATGGAAACAAACTGAGCCTTCCTTCAGAATATTATTAAATCCACCCTAAAACGTAATGTCATCTCACACATATTCAACCATGAGAGTTCTTTGCCAAGGTCATCATAAATACAGAGACATTATTCCAGTGGAAGCTCAACTCAGGGGAAAGCAAGGGAGAAAGATTTCCTCTCAGGGGAAGAAGGTAGCTCGGTTTGGTATCATTTGCCAGACAAACAGCAATTCCTGCCAGAATCCCGTGGAAATACCCACAGCACCACGTCAGGGGAGGGCATGGCTTTGCCCACAGAGGGGCTGAAAATTGGGGCCACAACGCACCTGCCCTCCTGGGTTCCTGGGTTCAGACGGCCTGCGTTCACTTTGTTTCTGCCAAGGACGCGGGGAGGCGTCTTTCTGGATAAAAGCAGGATCCCAGAGGTCCGGCCCAGTTCTCCGAATCCAGGAGAGAGACAGACATGCCCGTGTGTCTGTGGCCTGGCGCCCCAAGTAGGAGGGAACCCCTGGGAGACAGCGGCAGGTAACGCTCACTTGTTTGCGGGGTGCCCTTCAGCTTTGCCCATGTTAAGCCTGTCCTTGCTAGCTGAGGCCAGGGGTGCAGGTTCCTAGCGTCCCCCATCCGCCGTGCGTGTCCAGACAAAACCAAGCTACGTGTCTGTCTGGTTGATTGACAGCAGCTGGCAAAGGTCAAGGGTCCTCACCCATCATTAGCGGAACGTCGGCTGGACTGGCCCGTGGATTCACGGAGCACTGAGTTCAGCGGAGAGACTGGCCCCCTCAGCTGGCAGCTGTGTCCCTGCGTGACCTTCCCGGCTTTGTGTTTTGTTAGCGGAAGCAACCAAACCTGTGGTCATTCCCAGCTAATAGGCTGACCTGATTTTTTTTTTTTCTCTAAGATGATAAAGCAGAAGAGTTTTTACTTTGCTCTATGATAAACCTGCTCTCTCCTACATTCTTATTATGTGTTTGTGTCCTGGGGAAATGGAATGCTTCCCAATTAGAAGAAAAAAAAAAAAGTTTAAAGGGATGTTAGGAATCCCCAGCCCAGTCTCCTTTCACTGTCTCCCCAAGTTGTACTTGCTGGACATCTGTGAGGGGAGCTGCGCCCGCTAAGAGCCCACCTACCTGGGGTCAGAGGGCGGGAGGGAGTGGAAGGGAAGGGGGCGAGGGAGGCGGGGAGGAAGCTCTATCAGTTGGTTACCCAGCACTTACCTGTGCCCGTGCCTGCTGCCTGGTTGGGGCGCCAGCAGCAGAGAGGAGCCGAGTGAACACAGGAGTGAACACCTCTGCTCTTTCCATAATAAATCGTTCAGTTCCTCCCTTCGGCGGAGGAGACGGGGGACGAGGCGGTGGCTGCATGCTGGGGCAGGGGGTGTCTCTGCTGTTGCCCACTCTGCGGCCTCCTCCCCCCACGTTCCCCCAAAGCCTCCTTTGCACCGGCCTGGCCTAAAGGCGGTGGGGCAGCTCTGCCCTGAAGGTTAACAAGACGCCTGTGTGCACGTGTCTTGGCGGGCGAGCAGGGGTGTGAACCAGGCCTGTGGACTTCTGCAGGGTCCTCGGCCTGTCCAGTGGCCCCTCCTTCCTTCCACCTGCCGCCCGGCCTCCCACGTGTGTGCGCACGGCCCTGGGCAGGAAGGCGAGGCCTGGGAGAGGAAGGGGCGGTTCCCGGGAATGTTCTCAGGAAGGATGTCTGGGTTTTTAAGGGAATAGGCTGGTCTGCTTTTCTTTTTCTTTTTTTTCTTTTTTAATATATTTTACTTATTTTTCACAGAGAGGAAGGGAGAGGGATAGAGAGTTAGAAACATCGATGAGAGAGAGAGAGAGACATCCATCAGCCGCCTCCTGCACGCCCCCTACAGGGGATGTGCCCGAAACCAGGATACATGCCCTTGACCGGAATCGAACCTGGGACCTTTCAGTCCACAGGCCGATGCTCTCTCCACTGAGCCACACCGGTTTCGGCAGGCCTGCTTTTCTTTTAAGATAATCAAGAAAGCGCAGCTGAGACTGGTGTGGCTCAGTGGATAGAACGTCGGTCTGCGGACTGAAAGGTCCCAGGTTCGATTCCGGTCGGGGGCATGTACCTTGCTTGTGGGCACATCTCCAGTGTGGGGTGTGCAGGAGGCGGCTGATCAATGTTTCTCTCTCATCAATGTTTCTGACTTTCTATTCCTCTCCCTTCCTCTCTGTGAAAAATCAATAAAATATATTTTAAAAAAAGAAAGCGCAGAAGTGGCGCCTGCAGCCCAGGCAGTGTGGCTCAGTGGTTGAGCATCCACCTAGGAACCAGCAGGTCCCCGTTCCAGTCCTGGTCAGGGCACAGGCCCGGATCGCAGGCTCAATCCCCAGGGTGGGGTGAGCAGGAGGCAGCCGATCAGGGATTCTCTCTCATCATTGGTGTTTCTCTCTCTACCTCTCCCTTCCTCTCTGAAACCAATAAAAATGTATTTTTTTAAAAAGAAGCAGCAGCAGCGGCAGTGGGGAAAGCAGTCCTGAGGCAGGTGGAGGGGCTGTCACTTTAGGGGGTGGCTCTCATCAAC
>PVJN01007499.1:0-69921 GCA_004026805.1 Lasiurus borealis | reverse complement strand
GTAGCTCCACTTCAGGGGAAAGAAAAACGCTGTGTTCTTTCAAGGTCCCTCTGGGAGAAAGGCTTTTAGAGGCCTGCAGCTTTCTCTGGGGTGAAAGCCCAACATTTGCCAGCCTTAAGTGGCCCGCTTCTTCCATTGTTCCTCTCAAAGGCAAAGGGTTCCGCCACCAGCTCTAAAGACTGGACTCCCAGGATCTTCCAGGGACGCCCGCCTCTTTAGCTGAACGTGTGCTGGTTCGGTTTTGGTTCAAACTCTTACTGGAGCCAAGTCATTTCCTTCTCTGAGCCTCATTTTCCTCCTCTCTGAGACCTGGAGGGGAAGGCTTGTCATTATATGTTTCTCCTGGCACGAAATATCAGCCATGGAGGAGAACTGACTAAAGGAAGGGACCTGCAGGGTTTAGGCCAAGAATTGCCATGCAAGGCATTGAAAAGCTCATGTCTACCTGCCTGCTCCACTTCTGTCTGTGGATCGACCCCTGCCTGCCTGCTCCTTCCCTCTCTCCCTTTCTTCCTTCTTCCCTTGCACCACATGGCTCCCATCACGTGCCAAGCACAGTACTTGCTGGTGAGAAAGCATGTTCTGAGACAAACATGACCCCTGCTTTCAGTGAGTCTATGTTTAGTTGGGAAGATGGAACAGTAATGAAAGAAAAAAAGAAAGAAGGAACTCCTATGTGAGATGTGAAATGAAATGACTGTTTGTTATGCATCAGTGAGTACTGTTATAGGCTGAGACATGGACCGACCTGGAAACCTCTCTTAGGTAGGATGGCCAGGTAATACCTTTCTAAAGAAGAGATGCCTAGATTGAAGAAATAAAAGGGGGGGGAATTAAACTTATGAAAAAAATGTAATTGGGGGCAGGTGGAAAAGAAAAGTAGGAAAGAGAATATTCCAGGTAGATATGAAGTCCCCAGACAGGGAAAAGCTTGGTTTGTTCTAAAGAGCCTGAAAGAACACCATTTTGCCTCTGGAGATTTGGGGGTACATGCATTGTCACCCCACTATTCACTCTTATGGGTCTATATAAACTTGGTGCATTCACCGTAGCACGAATGCTTTAATAGTGGACGAGGAGCAGAATGACAAGCCAGCAAGATCTCTGATGCAGAGATGTGGGAGCACCCTGGCCCAGCACTTACTGGCTGATGCTACATGTCACTGTACATGGAAGAGGCATGAAAGGAAGAGAGTATCACCCATTGAGATCCTTATGGACAAAGTTTCTGAATCTCAACACAAGGCACCACTCCACGGAGGCACAGGCGACTGGGGTGAGCTGAACCCCGAAAAAGCTGCTTGTGGCTTTGGTATCAATGAGGTTTCCGGAGATTCCGGAGATTCCTGAGATGTCCAAGGCTGAACAGGTCCCGCTGTGACTCCCTTCATCTAGTGATCCCAGGAAGGCCATGGGGCTGTAGCTGCAGCAACACTGAACTCTCTCTCTCTCTCTCTCTCTCTCTCTCTCTCTCTCTCTGTCTCTCTCTCTCTCTCTTTCCACACCACACACACACACACACACACACACACACACACACACACACTCCTATGGATTCCTAGCAAAAGAAAATATTTTAAAGTGTTTTCTTTTCAATCTTAAGGTTTTCATAAATATGTGACAATTGATGACATCTCTGGGCAAGAGAGAATAGCCAGAAAGCCATGCACCATTCCCCCATCCATGTAGCATCCCGCTCAGATCCTACTATACCCAGGACCTCTCTAAACATCTTGCCACCAGGATATTTAGATTATAGATAATATCAAAAAGTACCTATTCCTAGTGTACAGCGCCATTCAATAGATGCTAATGTTATAATTGTTATGCTAATGTAAGGTTGCAAAAATTAGGATTGGGCCAGAGTTAACACAGCTCTGCTTAAAATCATATCCCCCAGTTGCAGTCTCAGGGTTAAGAACAGAGTGAAAACTCCCAGGGTGCCGTGACCTAGGTGCAGGCTGATAATCTTGTGTAACAAGACAGCCTGTAGCTAAATTGCAACAGGAGACGTGGTCCCGATGTCTCCAGAAACTAACCCAGAGATAACCACCAGCCTCATTCTGTTATCGTAAATATGCAGAGTGCCGTTAATCTTATGTAAAGGTCACGGGGTTCTCAGAAGTCTTTGTTTGAAGTCTTTGTTTCCAGACTACTATAAGAATACCCTGTAACTTAGTTTGGGGCTCTCAGCCTCTGCTCTGCTTTCAGAGTATGTTGTGAGCCCCAGCATGCTGGTGAATAAACCCTTTGCTGTTTGCATGAGAGCGTCTCTTGGAGGCTTCCTTTGAGCGGCGAGCGTTTCGACCCTAACACTAATGTTATGATAACTGCCCCCGAGTACATATTGCCCCAACTTATCCCCCAATCTCTTGGAGATGTTCCTTTTGTCAACCCTGATAAACAAGCTGGCAACTGCCTCAAAACAGCCACTGAATTTTTTTTTTCAGCCACTCTGTGCCATTCTCAATTATCAGCCGTCTGGCATATGCCGTACTTCCAAAATACCCATTCATCCCACCCTATACCATCTAACTGTGACAGAGGACACATTACAGAGAAAACAATGCCACTGCAAAGCTGGTCACAGGGCACAAGAGGTACCAAGAACCAAGTGTCTGTAGGTGGCTGCCTGGCACGTGGAGTTCCCACAGGACCTGAGGCTGTGGGACCCACAGACTCCCAATATCAAGGTGAAGGAACCTCAGGTAGATCCTGCTCCTCTGTTTACCCAAAAGCCATTTATTGAGCCCATACAACGCCCAACGCATGCAGTGAAACGTTGTGTGGGATCTCAAGAAGCCACCCATGGCAAGACCAAGAAGGAGATGAGGGAGGTAGAAAAGCAGATTCTCAGAGATTTGAAAGAGAAAAGAGAGGGGGTGCTGGGCTAGGATGCTCGAGGAAGACTCTGGAAGAATGTAGAGCATAGGTCCTCAAAGTAGGAAGAAGGAGAAAAGAGGGAAGTCCGGAATGAGAAGGGTCGTCAATAAAGGCAGGGCTGTTGGGAAGTGAGGCCGAATCCTGGCTAGAGCAGCCCCGTGGAAGCATGTTCTCTGCTGGGAACTTCCTGTTCTCCACCTGCAAAGTTTCCGGCTCTGGAGGGATGGGTGGAGGCCGCCCAAGATACCACACAGAGCTTCCGGTGGAGTCATTCCTTAGTTATGAATAAGTCATCAGTCTTCCCAGTCGGGTTAAGAGGCCAAATCCACCTGTGTACACTTCATCAGATTATTCATTTTATTAAAATCTCAGTTTCCCCATCTGCAAAAAGGAAAGTATAATAGTACCTACTTTGTATGGTTTGCGAGAGGATTTGGTAATTGATCGCAAAAACAAGCAGATGTTCTCACATATGAATACCACAGCTTATTCAACAATTTTTATCGCACACGTCTTATCTAAGAGATGGATTTGCTGCTGTGTAAGAATGAATTAAAAAGGTGAGAGTTTTTCAATCTTAACTAATAAAACTAAGAAGGAACGTTGTTTTTCTAAATAAAGATGAACAGATTTGATTAGTTACAAAACATAAAACTCCTTTATGAAAATGAACTATGATAACGGGATAAAACAGAATGAGGGAGATATTGCATCAGATTCAACAATGCTTCCAGTTTGCATGTTCTATTTTAAAAACATGTACAAACTGATAAGGGAAGTAAGTCACCGGTAGATAAACATTCAAAATGCATTAAAAGAAAACACATGGGGAATTGCAAGTAGACAATCAAATGGGGCTGAGAAGTGTCCCATTCACAAAAATACAAAATGAGTGATGAAGAATTAAAGGTCAATACCAATAAGTCTTTCAAAATTTCATGCCCCTGCTTAAAACTTTCTAATTCTCTCCCATTGTGCCCGAAGTAAAACACAAACTATTTAAAACAACTGTCCTCACGCCAAAGCCGGTTTGGTTCAGCGGATAAAGCGTCAGCCAGCAGACTGAAAGGTCCCAGGTTTGATTCTGGTCAAGGGCACGTACCTTGGTTGTGGGCACATCCCCAGTAGGAGGTGTGTAGGAGGCAGCTGATCAATGTTTCTCTCTCATCGATGTTTCTAACTCTCTATCCCTCTCCCTTCCTCTCTGTAAAAAAATCAATAAAATATACTTAAAAAATAAAATAAAATAAAACAACTGCCCTCAGATTCCTCAGCTACAAAATGTAGGTGGCAGCAGTATTCCCGGCATAACTGGTTTACCATCAGGCTGGATTAAGCAGATGTAAAACTCTTTAATCAGTACCTAGTACACAAGCTGATCAACTATTATCACTGATGTGACTGCTATTGTTCTCATGTTATCCATTCAGATGGGCCTGAATATTCTCCGTTAGCTGGACACATGCGTGTTTTTCATGGAATCTGGGGATACATCATTTTCAAAGGCCTAATTGCCCAAGTCTTATCCAATAATTCAACAAATTGTAGGCATACTAATGACCCTAAATCATGTAAATAAATATCTGTAATATACAAAAACCACACACACATATACATATGCCACAAACTGTGTCAACTTTCTAAATCTTTTAAAATCAGAAGTTTTTATCCCAGCAAGAAGTTTCAGAAAGGCACTGAAAATGTATAGTAAAAGTCTTCAAATTTCTCCTCTAGAGTCTGTCCTAAGGAAATAATCTAAAATGCAGACGAAATAAAACTTACATATCTAAATATTCAACACACTTTTTAAGTGGTGAAAAACTGTAAAACAGTCTCTAAAAATAAAAGAATGAAGATAGTTAAGTAAATTATAGAACAGCAACACAAGGCTATTATGTGAACTTTAAAATTATGTTTGGTGAAACATTTTAAATTACATTGAAAAATGCTTAGTCAAAGTCTATATGAAAATAAACAAAACTAGTTATAGAAGAGGATTTCAATTATGTAAAACGTATAGGTTAAAATGTATAGGTACCCATGTGCTGAAACTTAAAAATAATTTAAAACCAATTCAAGATGGTGGCTATTATTTTTCATTCAGATTATCTTCATTTTCAAGCTTGGGAAAATTACTTTCATTAGTAAATTACTCCATAATAATTTAAATATTCAAAAGAGACTTTCAAAAACTTAAAAAAGTTTTTAAAAGCTTTAAAAACTCAGTATTTCTTCCTTTTGGCCAAATAAAATTTGTACACTATCTCAATGTTCAAGTCTGCAGGAATCCAGCCAGATGCCTTTAAAGAATGCCAATATAAGGTACCAAAGTTTCAAAGCAAATCGGAGTTAGACCCAATTACAAACTCCTCGCCTGCTTTGTTACTGTCCTGCCTCCCATGTTTTGACATCCAGCACATGTTGAAGAATGAAGAGAAAATAAGCTAATAAGGCAAGCCACTCCCTTTATCCTCTCACCCAAGCTTTCAGAATGCCACAGTCTAACCTTTGTCCGAATGTAGGAAGCCAATGATGCATGGTCCCCAATGACCCCTCGCCATCTGACTCCATGACCAGTCATCACACCGTAACCCCAATGGGATAGAATTCATGTGTAGACACCTGAAAGCCTAGAGCTTTAGAAGGAAGTTTCTGGTTTCCCTCAAACAAGGGGGCCTTGACCTTAGGCTTCCTGTCTTCCACATTCCTGGCCCATTCAACTTCAGATACTTGTACATTCTATACGGGTAGGAAGATAGATAAGCATACAAACACATAGATGGATGGGTTTACAGCTGGATGGATGGATGGATGGATGGATGGATGGGTGGATAAATGGATGGATGGCTGGGAGGAAAAAAAATAAAAATGGCATAGTAAGTAGTCTCATAACTGACCTCCCTCCCCCGTACAATTGTTCTCCACACTAAGTCACTCTTTATAAATATATCTTTCTAAAACATGGTTATTATTTTAGAATTGCTGTTCACAAACCTTTGCTCTTTCTTCTCAAAAAAAGGTTTTTAACTGATCAATGGGGCATCAAAGTCTTCCCCAATGTGATTTTTCACTTCCTGTCCAGCCTCCTCCATGGCCCCTTCCCTCTACTACGTTCACATTTCAACTCCATAGGCCTCTCAATAATTCTCTAAACTTTTCCTGGTCATTCTCTCCTCCTGGATTTTAATTTAACAATTTACCTAGCATGCACATCCCCTCACATTACCATTCAAAGCCTTTCTATGACATTTATTTTATACCATAACATAATGTGCAAAGTTTGTATTCTAGTTCTCTCTTTGTCCTTCCCTCTCTCCCTTCCCTTTTTTTCCTTCCCATTTTTCCCTCATTCTTTCCCTCCCTTCTCTCTCTGTAACCCCTCCTCTGTTCCCCAGGTTCCGAAAAATGGAAAATCTCATCTATATCCTTGCATGGCCCATAGTTCTTAGCACCGATATCACACATAGCCAGTCTCATTAAATGAACTGATCTCATTGGGGAACCATATTCTGCTCCATGATGCATAGAAGGTACCCAGCACATCACTGAGTCCAGAGTAAGTATTCAAAAGCACACACCAATTGAGTTGACCAAAGTCACCAGATACAAGGTTAATACACACACACACAAAAAAAAAGCACATTTCTGTTTATATGTGGAAACTGTAATTTAGAACATAATTCCTTATATAATCATTCCAAAGGAAATGAAATTCGTAAGTATATACTTAGCAAAACATGTACTGCTTTTATATGGTAAAAATTACAAAATGCTGATGAAAAAAATCAAAGACTTAAATAATAAAGATGTGTACAATGTTCATGTATTGAAAGCCTCAATATAAATATACCATAAGTATGAAAGTATAAATCTCACTGTTGAGGATAAATCTATAGACAAATACAGAATAATGCAATTCTATTGTGGTGGTATATAAATCATTTTAAAGCCAAGCATAAGAGTTAAAAGACAAAAATATTTAAATAATTATAAGCATAAAAGTTAATACATAAATAATATATATTTGGAAGTAATTATGACATAAAGTATGGGGACAGAGTAAAAGTGTACAGATTTTAAATTGAAGTTAAGTTGTTATCAGCTTAAAATAGACTGTTACAAATATTTTCTATGCAAACCTCATGGTATCCACAAAGGAAAAACCTGTAAAAGATATGAAAAGATAAAGAGAAAAGAATCAAATAATCATCAGGACCTTCTATGGATTGAGAAAGTGCTCACTACCCAACCCTGGATTTAAAACTATCCGGGAGGCAGCATGGCCAAGTGCAACAAGCATGGACTTGGAAGTGTACAGACCAAAGATCAAACCTAATCCCCATTATCTGCTGGCTGTCAGCGCCGCAGGTAGGGTAAAGTCCTTTCAAGGTTGTTGTAAATGATATGTTTATGAGTAAACCTTCTAGCACATCCCAAAACATAATAAATGACAATCTTTTAAATCAACAGTAGAAGGGATGTTCACTAAAATTTGCATATTTTAAGTATAAGTCACCTTTACATAAGAATACATGAGAAGAATTATGATATCTGTGAAGGCTACTGGTTGGGAATTCCCAGAGTCCATTTCAAGGTTTCCTGGTGGACCCAGTCTCTCTCTAGAGGAAAGAACAAGCAAGGAAGCCAGCCTAGGCCAGGGAATTCTCATCCCTGAACACAGTTAAAGCTTTGACTACTTAACTCAAATAGTCCTCTCAGTTCTCTCTCAGGAATTGAAATCATAGAGAAGGTAGTTGCATATAATGGCATACGAGCCATGGCATCCTACCCCATGGTCCCTGGAGAGGCCAAAGATTTTATCAGTCCTAGAGTTCAGTCATGATCTCTTTCTCCAAATGTTAAGCCATTGCAGTATCCTTCCAACAAATCAGATATCTTGCCTATGTTAGTGTGATTTTTGCTGGTTGTAACAAAAAGTTATGACTATAAAGCCTCCCAATGTCCCCTGGAAACCATTCTGCATTGATTATGTTCTCTGATTGCCAGGGGGCCTAGATTCCCAGCAGCCATGACACCTTCATAGGGTTTGTCTCAAGCACAGCTCCATGGAGAATAGCACCTATAACCACTCTCTGGTGTCACCAGTCTCTAAAATCAATATTAATTGCCCAATTAAGGAAGCCTCATACTGACAGAATGGGAACTAATTAGTAAGTTGCAGAGTTCATTCCAATTATTAACCTTTATGGTTGTCATTCATAAAGATAAGGGCGCAACCATGGATTTTTGCATGAATGAATTTGTGTCATTCTGAACCAGCCAAAAGCAAATGGGGTAAAAGGAAAAGGTGCTGTGCTGAGGGTAAGATTCCCCAAAACAAGTTTTCACGGACCTTTCAGAAGCAGAGATGGCCATGCAGTCTCCTAGATCAGTGCTTACATCAGAATCAAGGAGGAGCTCTTTAAAGCTCTAAGTTCCTAGATCTTGACCCCAGAAATGGATTCAGTAGATTTGGAATAAGGCCCAGGAATCTGGTTTTTCTTATATTTCCTAACATATTTTCATGTCTACCAGGATTAAAAATCGCATGCACTGCCCTAACTGGTTTGGCTCATAGGATAGACCATCAGCCTGCGGACTGAGGGTCCCAGGTTCGATTTCAGTCAAGGGCACATATCTAGGTTGTAGGCTTGATCCTCAGTGTGGGATGTGCAGAAGGCAGCCTATCAATAATCCTCTCTCATCATTGATGCTTCTATCTCACTCTCCTTCGCCCTTTCTCTCTGAAATTAATATATATATGTATCTATATATCACGTGGACAGATACCAAGGAAACAGTTTCCTAATCCCCTAAGTAGCCCCTTAGACAGAGATGTCATGAACTATAAATAGCTGTCAAGCTAGAAAGGCCAGGAAAGAGGGATTGGTAATGTAAGTGGTACCTCGAGATACGAGTTTAATTCGTTCCGTAACCTTGAGGCCTGGGAAACTATGAGACACTCGAGTCAAGGTAAACTGGTGGGTCATGTGCAGCCAGCAGATCCGCGCGATTACTCCTATCTCAAATGTTGCTCGTATTTCAAAGCAAAAATCGCTCGCTCGACGGCTCGTATCTCAAAAAATCTTGTATGTTAGGGCACTCATATCTCAAGGTACCACTGTAATAGCATGAGCATAGGGTTTGCTGAGAATCAGGAAAACTAGTTCTGGGCCCCAGATCTGAAATCACTGACCATCAACCCACTCAAAACCTTAATTTATCCATCCATAAATGTAATATTCAATTATACATGACTTATACTCCTCCCAGGAATATGAGGTGGGCATGTGTTTATGTGGACAATGACTACAAGTATGGTACTCATTGAAGACATTAGTATCAATGCAAGAGGGAGCTTGTAAAAGATAAACTATGGATTGCATTTGAAGACTTGACTTTAGCTTTTTGTTGTCATTAATCCTCACCTGAGGACATTTTTCCATTGATATTTTAGAGGGAGTAGAAGGGAGGGCAGAGACGCATCTATGTGATAGAGATACATCAATTGGTTGCCTCCCACACACGCCAGAAACAGGGCAGGAACCTGCAACCAAAGCACATATCCTTGAGCAGAATCAAACCAGGGATCCTTTAGTCCGCAGGCCAACACTTTACCCACTGAGCCAAACCAGCAAGGGCAAGACCTGATTTTAGCTTTTATTTGGGTAGAGAACATTTAGAAGCAACAGCAAGGTGTAAAATGCTTCCTTTTTTTAGTCCAGTGACTCCTACAAAGAGCCTCCCAGACATACGACAGAGAGAAAAGGCCTTTTACAGGTTTATTGCTCCTCGAATAATATCTAGGGCAGTGGTCTTCGCAGGGAAGCTGCCAGAAGCCTCCTAAAGGCCTTTACAGTCTACCAGTATGTCCAATAAGGTAATTGGCCACCAAATGATGAGAAAGTAACTATGAAAGCTCGACTACCTAATCTTTATAGTCGTTATATATATAAGCAGGGATAGAGCGTGTAAAACTCTCCTATAAACTTGGAAATAGATGGGCTCGGGGTGAAATAAAAGTTTTCCCTTCTTTTTTTTTTCTTGGTTTCAAACCACACTCCGACGGCTCCCCTAGCCTAGTTCTACACCCAGGGACATCTGGCAGGAAAATAAATTAAGGCTTACCTGAGAGGGTGGGGAAAAGGCAGCCATTTATAAGTGTTATTTTAGCAGGACTGTCTGATCCTATTGACTTATTAACTTCATTAGGAGACTAATGAATCTACTGCTGTGCAAATGAGAGGGAGCTCGGGCTGTGGAGAGGGGCAGGCAGGATTTCAAACCCCTTCTCCACACGCTGGGGTAATTTATGATTGTGATAAAACGGCACTGCGGTTGGAGGAAAGACAACATAAAATAATCAACAGAAATGGTCCCCACAAGAGTGTTATATTCTCTCATCCACTGGGCAAAACTCAAACTGGATACATGTCTGGGGCCTCCCTCGTAGAAGAAAGGGACTACGTTGTAAAAATAACTCCCTTTCCCATAATAAATAGGAAAGCATCAGATCTGTAATCCAGATGTGCTTCTCCAGCATCCTCATTTCTCTCTTCTTCAGCCAAGGAAGATGTCTGAGAGCTCCATAGTGGGGGCAAATGCCTTTCTCGTTCTATTTTTGAGAACAAAGAATTTTATAGATTGAGTGATGTTCCCTATCTTTAATAACTTTAAGTAGTTTGGACAGCTATTCTGGCTAACACCTGCTACCAACCATCATCCACCAGTGAACAGCACCTTGCCAGATGTGTCTATATTGTTGGCACGGATTTTTTTAAATATATTTTTATTGATTTTTTACAGAGAGGAGGGGATAGGGATAGAAATACAGAAACATCGATGAGAGAGAGACATCGATCAGCCACCTCTTGCACGCCCCCTACTGGAGTTGTGCCCAGAATCAAACCTGGGACCTTTCAGTCCGCAGGCCGACACTCTATCTACTGAGCCAAACCGGTCTTGGCTATTTTTTTTTTTTTTGCACTGATTTTTAGAGAAGTTGCTGTGGTCAGGGGTGCGGCTGTTATCCATTGGGCACCCTAAATTCTAATGCACATGCTTCCTGTTTGACTTCCAGAGTTGGTAGAGTCTGGGGATTTGGAGTCGAAAGAGACTTGAGAGAAGATTTCATCTAATATTTTTAATGAGGAAACAGAAGAATGGCAAGAATAAGCCTATTCAGTAGTGATTGAGATGGGCTTAGAACCCAAGCTTCCTCTGAATTCTGTGCTTCCCAATCCCACCTAAGATAAGAATCCACCGGGGAGCTTTTAAGATTATACATCCTCACACTCAACCTTAAAAATCTAGATTTTTTAAAAATATATTTTATTGATTTCTTACAGAGAGGAAGGGAGAGAGATAGAAAGTCAGAAACATCGATGAGAGACATCGATCAGCCGCCTCCTGCATGCCTCACAGTGGAGATGTGCCCGCAAGCAAGGTACATGCCCCCGACCAGAATCGAACCTGGGACCCTTCAGTCCACAAACCGAGGCTCTATCCACTGAGCCAAACCGGTTTCGGCAAAAAAAAAAAAAATCTAGATTTTTTTAAACACATTCCACAAGTAATTCTTAGGATATGCCAAGTTTCAGTACCACGCATGACCCCACCCTGCCTTCCATATTAATTACTTGAGAGGTAACAAAACTCTTCAATGGTCTTAGATCCCCTAATAGTTGTATTAAAAATAAAATCACTAGTAACGAAGGAGTTAGCTCAGCACTATATTAGGAGAATTTAAATCAGATTGTGCTTTGCATCTTGTAGCCAAAATCATCATTATCTGCATTTGGTGTGGGAAATCCAAGAGATATATTAATGTTTCCCTTTTGCCAAGCACAGATCGTGTCTCAAGGAGAAGCCTCTAGTGTTCTCTCCACAGAAATGCAGCATTTCCGGGCATTATGTGCTTCTAGAGTTATCAGCTCTGCTATGATCCAGAGCCTGGTGGAAGCTGCTAGGCTAGGAGGACATGGGCCTATGACAAATACTAATTATTAAGTGATGACTCGATTGCAGGCATTTTGAATTCCATGCATCATCTCACTAAATCCTCCAGAAGCTTCCGTGAGACAGGTCTCATTGTCATCTCATTATATGGATAAGTGCATGGGGCTTGGATAAACAAAAATCTTGCTCAAGGTGGGACTGCTAGTAAGCCATAGAGCTGAGATTCCCACCCAGACAATTTACTCTGGAACCCACTGCTTTAACCACTGCACATACTCTGTCCCATCTGTTACCACGTGTTTCTGAGACCTACGGAAACAACTAATATGTGAGATTGCGTTTCCTTTTAGGAGTTTTCCATCAGAATGGGAAAAGAAGATGTTTTATATTAAACAGCAAAACAATGTGTGCACATTGATCAGTCCTATGTTCATTACTAAAATTACTTTGCATCCTTTGTAGAATGAGGTGTGGTGTAATTATATATATATATATATGTATATGTATACACACACACACACACACACACAAGCATTTCCACAGTAAAGCCACTCCTCACAGAATGCACTGCCTATGTGTTCTTGATTATGTCTGATGTGGTTTCCTTTGTACATTAATCTTATCTGTCAGTCAAACGAAAGCTACCTTGAGGATAGTAATCAGGACATGCTTATTCTGCATCCCCAGCAGGGAGCGCAGGGCTGCTTACATATGGATGCTCGATTAATATCTGTTCAATTGAATGTTCACTGACCCATTCAGGAATCTGCGCCAGATTTATTAGCACCGAAAGCAAATAGACGGCCCCCATTCTAGAGGGAGGATCTCACAGCCTGTACCAGCCCAGCCTTCAGAACCTCGCATATGAAGAGACGAACGAATAGGAAGGAAAGCTTTTAATTAACAGCCTCGCCAAAAAAAAAAAAAAAATGTCATTCCAATCTGCTGTTTTGTTTCCATTAATTCACTCAGATTCAGCAGGAATTCCACTAAGGAATTGGGGTGAGCAGCTGGAGAGGGAGGGAAGCACATAAATAAATCATGAGTGTCATTAAAATTTGTAAACTAATAACTTCTGGGAAGTATTAGCAATTATTATCAGGGTTTTCTTGGCAAACAAAAAATTAATAAATCCAAAAGGTCTCCAATTCCTATTTAGAAAAAAAACAAACCAGCATCCTCAGAAAGGTCACTGACAGAACAATTAGGGGAGGAAATAAATGATCCAGACAACAGCTTGCAAAGCAGATGAAAAGTCACAGGACTCCCCAGTGGCAGGAGGATGAGACAACTCAATACAGAAAGCAACAGGGCAAGGCGGGCCAGGCTGGGACTGGTTTGGGGCTATCGGACTGTCAGCTCAGTTGTCCAAGCATTTATTTCATGTCGCCCCAGGGATAGGCTTTGTAGATCTGGAAATCAGAAAGGCACATGTCCCCTGCTCTTGAGAAGTTCCCAGGCCAGGAACAAATCACTGCACATTGTAGGGATGTGCCATTAGCGGCGAGCAGAGGAGGGTCAGGGAAAGTGTCTAGGACAGTGGTTCTCAACCTGTGGGTCGCGACCCCTTTGGGGGTTGAAAGACACTTTCACAGGGGTCACCTAAGACCATCGGAAAATGCAGATATTTACATCACGATGCATAACAGTAGCAAAATGTCATGGTTGGGGGGTCACCACCACGTGAGGAACTGTATGCAAGGGTCGCGGCCTTAGGAAGGTTGAGAACCACTGGTCCAGGAGGATGTGCCTGGGAGGTGGTACACTCCTGACACACCCTGACCAGGAGCCCCTCGCTCTGCAGGCCCTGAGGCCAGGCACATAGAAAAAGGGCCACTCCTGGTTGCTCATGGAGAGAAGAATGTCTTCCATGCTGCTAGGCTGTGAGTGAACGAAATGGAAGGGAGGAGGAAAGAGAAGAACTGAGGGGAAACAGGAATAGAGGGAGACCATCCATTGCAAAAGATCCCTGAGAATAGGGGCTCCTTAATTTTGGACTCTTTATATAGATAGTATCATGTGTCCTCTTAAATGGAAATTCTGGAGCTGGATGTAGATAACCCTTTATATCTCGTCTCCCCCATTCCCACTGAAAATAGACCCGTATTACTTGATGTGCAGGCCTCATATACTCAAAGGCATCTAGCTCCAGGAGGATCCTTAATCCAATGGAAAATCCACAGGAAAATTCCCGATCATAAACTGACTACCCTTTGCTAGAGAGTAACGCTTGGGGTGGACAGATGGGATCTGAACAATTGCTTGCGAGCTCGTCTCTCTCCAGGAATTAGTTCCTTGAACAATGTATTTTGAGGAAAAGTAATACGCTTATCAGTCCAAGTGTCAGTGCTTAAGACATATAGGACTGAGTCCCAGAAGCTATTTGCCAGTCAGAAACATGAATCCTAACTGTGATTTATGTTCAAAACTAAAGACTCGCAAACCTCAGGCAGTGGAATAATTGGCCTTATCATAGTCCCCACTTCCAGAGATAAGTGACATTCTTGCTTCCCAATCGAGGACGGTGATGTGAACAAATGAGGCAGAGGTATACACCTGTGTGCAGCGGAGCATGAAGATGGCACCAAAGCATATGCCACATGCTGTTCTCACAGAAATGAGGGCGAACCTGGCCCAGCTTTTGAGTATATGATGCCTGCACATCAAGTAATACGGGTCTATTTTCAGTGGGAATGGGGGAGACGAGATATAAAGGGTTATCCATATAGAGCTCCAGAATTTCCATTTAAGAGGACACATGATACTATGTAAAGAGTCCAAAATTAGGGAATCCCTATTCTCAGACTTATGACCTTAGCCTTGCCCCCTCCCCACTCCTGACTCACTTATTAGCTGTATGACATGAGGCAAGTCATTTAATCTCTGAAGTGCTCAATATTTTCATCTGTAAAATGTGGCCAGTGATAAATCAACTCCTATGTTTTATTGTACAGGACAGAACAAGAAAGCTTTAAGTTTGTTATAAAGGAAAATATAAAAGGAACTAGCATAGAGAAGCTGATCAATTACAGGTGGATTACGTGATGATGACTAGTTCTCCTGGGTATGTCCCATGCCTAGCACTGTATGCCAGGCACTTTCCTAGAAAATTCACACAGTTTATGTCATTGAAATATCATAACCACTCTATGAGGTATATGCTTGTATTATCGTCATTGTTACAGATAAGAAAATGGAGGCATAGAGAGGTGAAGAAACTTATTCAAGTCACTCTGTGGCTAAGTGAAAAAGCATAAACTTGAACCCAAGCCATCAGTCCCAGAGCCTTCACTTAAATACTTTGCTGAGAAGGAAACTGATGGATGCTGAGCCTCCTGACCGTGACTCACCATCCCTCCTCAAATCAAGCTTACTTCAAATCCAATAGAGCCGAAACCGGGTTGGCTCAGTGGATAGAGTGTCGGCCTGCAGACTGAGGGGTCCCAGGTTCGATTCTGGTCAAGGGCATGTATCCTGGTTGTGGGCACATCCCCAGTGGGGGGTGTGCAGGAGGCGGCTGATCGATGTCTCTCTCTCATTGATGTTTCTAACTCACTATCCCTCTCCCTTCCTCACTGTAAAAATATCAATAAAATATATTTTTTTAAAAATCCAATAGAGTTGGAGCCCAATATCACCCTTGACTGATGGGCAGCCCCCAAGCTTGACACGCTATGGGCTGAAAGTGAAATCCTTGTTCTTTGTAAAGAGTCAGTCCCTAACCTCACAAATCCTCTAAGCTTGAAATCCTGTATGTAAAAATGTTACTTGACTAAGAGATGCCAACAGGCGGTTGTGCTAATGGCCAATCTATGCAGCCATCCTGCTGGCGGAGAAAAAATTTGAATCCCTCCCATATAATAGCACCAGGAGTTCCGGAAAGAGGGTCACAGGGCATGAGATACTGCTACATTGCCGAATGCTTTTAAACAGTCTTATCTATTTAGAGGTAGATGATCTCTGAATTATTAATCCAATGAGGCAAATAATTATATCACAATGTAACCTGCCAGCGAGAGTCATCTTGTCATAACAGCTACTGCTCCAGGCTTCTCAGTTACACAGGAGATTGAAGAATCACCGAATTCGACTCCAACTTGGTTAAGCACACTGGGTCACATAATGCATCCAAATGGGTGCATGTTTTATTTAGATTATTTTCTCTGCACACTGTATTACTAAGAAAGATCATAGTACTGTAGGCTCTAACTAAAATGCATCATCTTCAGTATAGAAAAGAGAGTGGGAGACACTCTCTTTAGGAGCTGAGCAGAGAAGACAGTAAAAAGTAGAAGGGGCCTGGCCAGTGTGGCTCAATGGTTGAGCATCGACCTATGAACCAGGAGGTTCAATTCCCAGTTGGGACACATTCCAAGCTTGTAGGCTCAATCCCCATTATGGAGCATGCAAGAAGCAGCCGATGGATGAGTCTCTCTCATAGCTGATGTTTCTATCTCTCTCTCCCTCTTCCTTCCTCTCTGAAATATACATATATATTTTAGTTAGAAGAGGCCCCAGCAATTTGTAAAATTCCCACAAAGTTGAGGAGCAGTTTCTTTCTTCAATCATACACTATCCAGGTTCCTTAGCTGGGCTTTATCAGACCCATGAACCTTCTGAAAAACAATCCAAAAATAAGTTCATAGCCTGAGTGAAGTCCGCAGTTGGTTAGAGCAATGTCTTGATACATCAAGGTTGCAGGTTCAATCCTTGGTCAGGGAACATACAAGAATCAACCAATGAATGCATAAATAAGTGGAATAACAAGTAGATGTTTCTCTCTCTCCCTTCCTCTCTCTCTCTAAAATCAATCAATTTTTTTAAGTATATTCTTAGCTCAGCCAGTGTGGCTCAGTGGTTGTGCATTGACCAGTGAACTGGAGGCCACTGGTTCCATTCCTGGTCAGGGCACATGCCAGGGTTTCAGGCTCCATCCCCAATGGGGGTGGAAGGTGTGGGAAGCAGCTGATCCATGATGGTTTTTTTCCAACAATGTTTCTATTCCTTTCCCTTCCTCTCTCTCTCTAAAAATCAATAGAAAACATTTTAAAGCACATTCTTATATAGCATTTATCCAAAGGAAAAGCCCACAATACCCCCCAGCTTTTCAAATCCCTAACAGCTCCCACCACGTATGGCATGCTTTGTTATTTGCACCAAGCACACAGTACGGGGGTCAGGTTTCAGGGGTCAGCACAGTATCACTGCGACTGGACCTGCTAGGAAGGTGTCTGAGGCTCTCATCCTCCGGAAGTCCCGCGTGAGCAGAAACAGGCATGCTTTCCTCTATCACAAGCCCCCGGTTACTTACACCTCTGCCATTTTCCAATGAGCAGCGAAATTAGGTTTTGGACATTCTGTGCAAATGGAGGCAGACCTCAATCAATAGGAGCAATTAACCCCTAAATATTTAATAGATGCTGTGACTGCTCCCCTTCCCTGGGAGAGAGGCCCTGGCCAGTTCTCTGCAAACACACAGGTCACCTGAAGCAGCAGCAAGGAGTGCAGACAGTCACGGCCCAGACAGCCCTCAGGTCAGGGCTCTGGGATGAAGACACAGGCAAGTGAACGGCCTTTGGTGACAGCATCCTCTGCAGTGGCCACAAAGGACAAAGGACCCAGGACACATACACGGCCTCTTGATAGAATAAGTGGGGAGCACGAAATGCGGACTCACAGTGGCTGGTGAGACTTGCTGTCGTCCTATGTGGCAGGCATGTGGCTATGAGCAGAGTGTGTGGGGGAGGAGGTCTGCGGAAGGCTAAGTGTGCAGGCGGCCCTGGTCCAGAGAAACTCCTAGGTTCATGGCCACGTGCAAGCTCCGTCTGTGCTACCCCACCCACCTCCACCTTCTTCCGGTCCTGGTGCTGCAGCATCCCAGCAGGGCTGATTGACCCACCACCCATGATGGGCACCGAGCCTAGGGCACAAATGCTTTCATGCTTTTAAAGTCAAAACAAAAAAAAATGCAATTTTAGGCTGAAAAAAAAATGTTTTAACACCTTTGTCACACCAATGCACTCATAAGATATATCTTTTAATATTATTGTCTAGAGCAGTGGTTCTCAACCTTCCTAATGCCACGACCCTTTAATACAGTTCCTCATGTTGTGGTGACCCTCAACCATAAAATTATTTTTGTTGCTACTTCATAACTATAATTTTGCTACTGTTATGAACTGTAATGTAAATATCTGATAGGCAGGATGTATTTTCATTGTTACAAATTGAACATAATTAAAGCATAGTGATTAATCACAAAAACAATATGTAATTATATATTGTAAAATATTTATTTCTAATTGCAAATAAATGAAATTTTGTCTTGAATCGTGGTGTAGCATGGGCAACAGTCTTCATATAACAACAGTAAACTACATTGCTACATTTTGCTACACCAAGGAGTGGTGTGTTGGTTCCTAAGACCATGGGAAATAGGTGTTTTCGGATGGTCTTAGGCGACCTCTGTGAAAGGGTCATTTGACTCCCAAAGGGGTCGCGACCCACAGGTTGAGAACCGTCGGTCTAGAGGAAGGAGCCCACAAAAGCTAGGGACCGTGAAAATCCCTGCACAGTCCTGATTCCCACCGGGTCTATTCTCCTAAGGGCGGGCTGCTCAAAAACAACAACACCTCCCAGACTCTAAGGACGGAAAACTGTCCCACCAGAACAAGAATCCCTCCTGCAACAGATCCTGCCCCTCGGTCTCTCCTTTCAGGCTCGCTCGCTCCCCATCTCTCCAACCGCACCTGCTTTCACCTGGAAGCATGAGACACTGCAGAACACAGAAACCACAACCCTGCCCAGGAGAACATGTGACCGGCCCCAAGAGAAATCAGCAGAGTGCTAAGGCAATCCACAGGTGCGGGCCATTGGGGACATTAAAGGGGGCTTCAGGGGGAGGACCCCCCTCTTTTCTGCTCCTTCCAAACAGGCTTCCCAGCCCCTCAGCTGGCAGTTCTCACATGAGCCCAGCCCAGCGGCTCCTTAAGAATCTCTAAGCCACTTACCTCCACAGTGAACTCTCAGTCACACTCCCCAGGTTGAAGTCATAAAGCTTCGTCAGGATAAGGATGACCTGCAGGGGGGGCGAAGCGGAGGGCAGGGGAGAGGAACAAAGGGGAGAGAAAGGAAGCTTATGTTAGTTTGTATAACAATATGCACTGCATCTCAAATCACCCAGAGGACGGCTTAGCAGCTCTCCGTTTAGTTGACGGGTTATTATAGGATCAAGCAAGGGGGAAAACATGTTCATTTAATGCATCCCCAGAACGGGTCGCATTTATTTTAATCCCGAAGATGCTGTGCACTTGTAATAAAAACATGCCAACAGGCATTCACTGGGAACTGACAGGGGTTTCTCCACCACTGTCCTCCTTCAAGGTCAGGCACAGCCGGCTGGCTCTGCTCGCTGGCCACCCCGAGGATCAGACGATGGGCTGCTTTTGATCTGCAGATGACTGACTTGCAGACTTGGGCTAAAAAGGTAGAACTAGGAACTGGGCCCCATACTGCCCACCAGGGTTCAAAGAGATTTTGTGTGTCCATCACTGGGACTATAAATATTTCTATGGCAGGCAGGTCCGGTCGCCAATATTCCCTCATGCCACCCGCCACCTACCATGCAGCATCTGTCCCCACCATGGAGAACGCAGGTCATTAACTCCACTGGATTCCAGGACACTTTCCTGACTCCAGTTGAAATCACACAGCCCGGGCTGAAATGGTCTCGGCTGGTGGGTCTGCTCCTAAGCCCCTTCCACTTGTCCAGCTGGAGACTTGGATATAAGACCTCTCCCTGCCTTCCCCTCGTGGATCTGGACAGCGGCTGAGGCACCACTCCGTACCTACGAAAATGCTAAGCACTTGCACCTGAATCGATTTTAATCAAAACGCAGGTGCCTAAAATACAGCGTCTGCCTGCACGCGTCATAATCCAGTTACACATAATTGTGTTTATTTAAATTTAATGCACAACTCATTTCACTGTTCTCAGCTCCATCCCATTCCACAATTTAACTTCCTCCAGTTCATTTGCACAGCGGCCATTAGACACTTTCTGAGATAATGAATTTCTGCTACCAAGATGGGGCCTTCCCATTCTAGGTATCCATTTACGACTAAAGGAAAAATAATCAGCCATTATATTGAACATGTTTATGGCCTTTATCTGACGACAAAACACTCACTTTGATATTTACTCTCCTCCAGCACCCCATGGGGCCGGTCAGCTCCATTTCCATTGCTTTTATGGAAACTAAGGAAAAAATTAAAGGCAAGGATGTGACTCATTACAGGTCACAGAGAGTCCATGGCAAAGTTGGTTTAGGACATTCAACTTTTCAGCGGGGCCATTACTAGAGGGCTCATAGGTCTCCTCTCTGACTGAGCCCTGTGCTGGGAAATGGTAGATTGGCAAGAACCAGCCACGCCAAGAGAGACATCATTGGCATGGCTCTTTGTAGAACAATAGTCTCTGCTAAGCCACCTGTCCTATTAGCAGAGAGCTGCTCTCCACAGTTACCCATGGTCCTGGCCTCTCCCATTCACAACAAGTTTCCTCATTTGTGTTGTTTTTTTTCAAATATATTTCTTTACTGATTTCAGAGAGGAAGGGAGAAAGGGAGATAGAAACATCAATGATGAGAGAGAATCATAATCATTGATCAGATGCATCCTGCACACCTCTTTACTGGGATTGAAACAACAACACAGGCATGTGCCCTTGGCCAGAATCGAACCTGGGACTCTTCAGTCTGCAGGCTGATGCTCTATCCACGGGTCTAGGGCAGAGTTTCCTCATTTGTTAAAATCAGGAGCTACTGAAAGCAAGGGACTTATCCACACCCTTCCCAACCAGATGTTTAATGATATGCCAGATAAGTCATATTTTGTAGAATTAACACACACACACACACACAAGATTTCTCCCTTTTATTTTTCCTTATTTTTTCTACAAAGTCATACACTCAGTCAGTATGTAAAAGCACAGGTGGGCCTGACCTGCATGGCTCAGTGGTTGAGCATTGACCTGTGAACCGGAAGATCATGATTCAATTCCTAATCAGGGCACATGCCTGGGTGGTGAGCTCAATCCCCAATGTGAGATGAGCAAGAGGTAACCAATCTATTAATCTCTCTCATCATTGATGCTTCCAAATTTCCCTCTCCCTTCCTATCTGAAATTAATATATGTTTTGTTTTTGTTTTTTAAGCAGAGGTGGCCATATGCAAGCCATCTGAATTTCTGGACAAACAAAATCAAAACTGTGCTCTGCTAGGAATAGATTGGAACACCGCTCTGGAGCCCTGCAGGTGAAAATCAGGACATTTTTCTCCCAACATCAGGCCTGCAGGGACCTGAAACAATCTCCAGAAAGTGCCAAGCCACAGCGGAGATAAGAAAGAGACGTTGCGGTAAGAGTTCCTCTTTATTATTAAAGCTGCTAACAGATGACTGGGTCTGCAAAACCCTTGTACAGACCCAGAGCCATTCTCATCCTCTCAGTCTACTTAGCCAAAGCTTGGGCCCAATGCGTAAACAGATCTTTATGACACCACGTAGTAAGTACGTACAATGATAAAGCAAATCCAGGGAATGTCAGGAGCAAGAGACTCTCCCTTTCCTTCCTTCCCTCCATCTCCTCTGGCCCTAACACGTTTCTGTGTATCTCACCTCATCTTGGTGTCCGTTCTTGGAGGATCCAGACAAACACACCCTTCCCAACCTCTATGAAGATTATCTCTTCCTTCATGGGAGATAGTTTCGATGATGCCTCTTGATTAGCAAACTTTACTGGGTCCCCTTCCCCTGCTCTCTAAATGATCAAACTCAGGCACTGGCCCACAGACATTCCTCCAGCCACTTTTCCATAATTCTCAAGACACTGTCCCCTGCTTGAGCAATCCAAGTTTCTCCAGGGGCTGCAAATATGCCAAATTCATTCTTACTACTCTGCTTTCTCTCTGTCGTGCTCTATCATCACGTCATTGTGTGTGCCCAGTCCTCTCACTACCACCTGCGCAGCCTGCCTGTTGTACAGGAAATAGCTCAAAATCCACCTTCTTCAGGCAGCCCACCAAGACTACCCCAGCCATCAAAGTTGTTTCTTCGGAGAAAGAGAGAGCATAACTTGCTACTTAATTAAGCACTATCTTAATAGTGCCTAGATATCGCATCAGGCCTAGCTATCCCATCGGTTACCGTCTCAGAGACTTTTAACAATTTGGGGAAGGGGTCGTACTTCTGCCCTCCCGAACAGATAGGCTCAGCATGTCAAAGGTTCTGATAAATAATCGCTTTTTGAGTCAATGAGAGATAATGGTGTTTTGGCAGTAAATCATAGTCTTCAGAAAGGGGTGGTAGGAATTGAGTCTACTGCCTTCATTTTACAGGTGAGGAAACTGAGACACAAAGAGGAAATGACCCAGGTTGAAGTCCCAATAAGGCGGGACCTTGACCAAGTGCCCAGGACACTATTCCCACCCCATGAGGAGAGTGGAGCCTAAACGTCACTGGGGAGCAGTGATGCGGATCCCCTGGCCCACTCTTGGCAAGTTTGACTTGATGGATCTGGATAGTGTCAGTGTCCAGAAATCTTCCTGTGGCAACTGGAGAAAGATTCCAGCACATCCTGATTCCTGTCCCAGGTCTGTGCCTCAATGACACCACCTCCCACCTTGCAGAGACCCTGATATAGAAAAGCACCCCTCCTTCTACAGTGAGTTTAACCTAACAAAGAAGGCAGGCGGATGTATGAGGAGGATGTCTCAGCAAAGTCACCGCAGCATTGCCCAGGGAAAAGGTCCCAACACTGAGAAGGAAGTAGCTTCCTTTCCCTGGGAGCCAGCATAGAAGGACAATAATGAAGCTATGAAGAGCTGAGAATGTAATCCTTAGCCTTTAGACAGTCTGTGTCAAGCAAACAAAACCAAGAACAAAAGAAAGTTTGCCAACCTCTGGCTTCTCTCGCCACTCAGGAGGAAATTACCAGGGAGGAGAGCTGAAAACACAGGCAGTAAGCCCACCGAACAGGCCCCAGGCTGCTGGGAAGGTAGAATGGAAAGAGAAAACGGGAGTGTGCCTTGGGAATCGCCTGTGGCTGAGCATGGTGGAGGACCCAAAAGAAAGCCTGACTAGACTCTCCTCCAACAGAGGTTCCCAGAGGAGAGTAAACACTCAAATTCAAAGAAGCAGCAGGGAGAAAGCATTAACTGAATCCCTACTATGTGCTAAATACTATGCTGGATGCTTCTCCATCCTCACAAATTTTTGAGACTGAGCAGGTGTTATATAATCTCCCCATTTTACAGATGAAGAAACTGAGTTCTGGGTGCTAAGCAAATGGCCCCAATAGTACCAACAAGAAGAAAACAGAGCCAGCATCCCCACCCAAGTATTTGACTCCACCATGCCTACTATATTCTAATTCAAAGCTTCTCCATTCAGCAAATGTTTAAGTGGGCTTTTTTGTGCACAAGGCAATGAACAAGAATATAGGGAGCAATAAATATCCTTGCCCTCCAGGAGTTTATCAACCATTCATGGATCCCACAAATAGTTATGGAGCACTCTTATGTGAGTTAGAAATCCGGGAGAGCCAGGGCTCAAAGCCCAGAGGTGAAAATAACTTTTGATTTCTTGGTTCTTTGAGGAAAAAAAATAGGAAATAGAGATGTGTAATAAGAAAAAGAACTAGATAACTTGTTGAGAGACCCAGATTTGTAAAATAAATGATCAAATAAGTAACTTTTTTATATAACTGGCTACAATCCTGCTGATCTTATCTCTTAAAGAAGCCATGTACATACATACATACATACACACACACACACACACACACACACACACACACACAGGGTAGTACCAAAGTCCCTAGCTATATATGTGAGTATATATATAAATATAGCTAGAAAATCTTGTATATATTTATGATAATATATATATGTACATATATACACATGTAACCTTCAATTGCCATTTGACATCTCTAGAATAACAAACACTCAGCTCACACATATCTTACAGCCTTTAACACAGTGGGTTAAAAAGACTTCATATGTCTATCTTCTCTGCTAGACTGTGACCTATTTTAGGTTAGAAATCAGGTCTCTGCACCTCCAATACCTAGCATAACACCTGACACATAGCAGGTCCTATACAAGGTCCACTGAGTGAATTATAAACATGTGGATACCCAAGACCGGCTTGGCTCAGTGGATAGAGCATCAGCTTGCGGACTGAGGGGTCCCAGGTTCGATTCCGGTTGGGAGCATGTACCTTGCTTACGGGCACATCTCCACTGTGGGGCATGCAGGAGGCGGCTGATCAATGTCTCTCTCTCATCGATGTTTCAGACTTTCTGTCTCTCTCCCTTCCTCTCTGTAAAAAATCAATAAAATAAAAAACACACACAAAAAACATGTGGATATAAAAGAAGAGATGAGATGACAAACCTATGAGAGATATACAGATAATGTGCTATAAGAGTTGAGAAAAGGAAGCAATTAAATTAAGAAAATGTGATCAGCAAAGTCTTCATGAAGGAGAGAATATATGAATTGGGACTTGGAACATGGTAAGAATTTCTATATACAAAAATTTCTATATACCTTCCCTCCTTTCCTCCCTTCCTCTCTCTCTCTCTCTCTCTCTCTCTCTCTCTCTCTCTCTCTCTCTCTCTCTCTCCCCCTTCTTTCCTTCCTCCCTCCTCCCTCCGTCTTTCCCTCCCTAGGAAAGAAGGGAAAAAGAATAATGGAATCATGCAGAATGGATGGAGAAAGCCCAATGTGTGATTCGTTAACTAATAAAACTTTTGTAAGAATAAAGAGGGCGGTGACAATGAGGGACTATCAGAGATTTGCTATGTATATATTGTACATACATTATATATAATAAATAATATATATTAAGGGACTTGTATAAGAAAGTAACAAAGTCAACTGGTACTGTGTGTTGACCACCTCCTCCAACGGTCTTGTCCCCAGACCCCTAGTATCTCCTGCCAACCCCAGATCTCAGGCCAGCCTTCTACCAACTGCCTGGTCTTTAGACACATGGCGTCAGTAGCTAATGTCTTTATATCTCATTTCTGCCTCTCCATTTAATTTATCTATTTCTGCCTTATGCCCACACAGCATAAGATTCTGGTGATAAAGGAGCGAAAGAGAAATGGCTCCAGTCCTCATGACAGGTGTAGTGTTCCTGAACCTGCTGCCTTCTAGGATCCCCTGCATTTGAACTAAGGGGCCCAGTCCCTGGCAGGGTTACGGTGAGTTACGTTTGTGGGTAAAGGAGCTTACTACATTCTTTCCTGACAGGAGGTCCCTACACTCAGAACTGCAAAGACAGTTTGGTCCCTATTCCACCTGAGAACACTTCGAATTCTCCTTGTGTCTCTAATCACTTATCACATTGGGTTCATCTGGGAACCTTCTGGATGGGGCCCACGTGGCAGCCTGGGGGAAAGGAGAGCACTTGCAGTGAGGGGACTGCACTCTAAACTCAGTCTTGCCACCTCTACTGTGTGAGCCTGAGCAGCTTATATTGTCAGAATCTGCTCCAATTTCTTAATCTGGATAACGACGCACCTCCCCCTGACAACCTCACAGAGCTGTTGATTCAAATCAAATAAAGGAAGCTGACCTGCTTTGTGAGCTGTTCTGTGCAAATATGAGTTATTAGTATGATAATTATTCTTCAGGAGACAAGGGTTTCCTGTAATCCTCTTTTGATGAGAGGGAAAGAGTCTAGAGTTGTGAAATTCTGTCTAAAGAGTACCCATCATGCCCAGGCAGTGTGGTTCAGGGGTTGAGCATTGCCCTGTGAACCAGGAGGCCACAGTTTCAATTCCCAGTCAGGGCACATGCCTGGGTTGCAGGCTCGATCCTCAAAAGGAGGTGTGGAGGAGGAAGCCCATCAGGGATTTTCATCATTCATGTTTCTATTTCTCTCCCTGTCTCCCTTCCTCTCTGAGAGCAATGATAAGATAGATAGATAGATAGATAGATAGATAGATAGATATAGAGATAGAGAGATATATGTATATATCTATATATCTATCTATATATATATATATATATAAAACCCTAATATGCAAATAGACCAAATGGTGGAACAACTGAACAACCAGTTGCTATGATGTGCACTGACCACCAGGGGGTGCACGCAGAACATGGCAGGCTTCAGCCGCGGTGGGATGGTACAGCAGTTGAGCAGGGGCACCAGACCAAGGTGGGGTGCTGGTCACTGTCATTGGGGCAAGCCTCTGGTAGTTACTGAAAATTCTTTGCTCCCACGCGCTGTAGTCCTGCCAGGTGCTCATACCTGTTGTTAGTGCTGGCCCCACTCACACCCACTGCAGGCAATGAGGCCACCTCTTGCACCTGCTGCCAGTGCCCAGTGCCAACCCCAATTGCTCAGCAATGTGAGCCGCAGCTGCCGGACCTGACCACCCCTGAGGGCTTCTCCACCGCCCCCTGCTCCTGAGGGGTGATCAGGGTAGCAGATGCCACTTGCACCTGCTGACAGCACTGGCCCTGCTCACACCCACTGCTGGCTCTGCACTCTCAGCAGGTATAATCAGGGTTGGCACTATCAGTACATGGGAGTGGAGGTGGTGGGAGCTGGACTGCCAGCAGATAGGAAGTCAAGGGCCATGGCAGGAGAGGCTTGGCGAGGGCACAGAGGATGGGCCTATACCCACCCCTGTGCCCACCATAACTTCATAGCCCACAGTTCCTTTCAAGATACACGAATTCATGCACTGGGCCCCTAGTGTTTAAATAAATAAACAAACGAATAAATAAATAAAAAGTGACCCCATGGCAGCACAGGAGGCTGCAGATCAGACAGCGGTGTTCACTGGCTCCTGCACTCGGCTTCAAAGTGAAAGCAGGAGGCCTGGGGGATTCATCCTCTGACAGGATAATGCATAATCTGCAAACTCATAAATCACTAGGACACCCTCACCCATGAGCACATTTAGTGAAGTGAAGGCCTTTAATGCCCATAAAATTTTACTCTGAAGAAAAACTACTTTAGTTCATTAAACCTCCATGAAATGTTGATGCCTTTGAATCCATAGGGTTTTTTGCATATCCCCCTCCAGCTCCTCCTCACCTCCTACCACCTTAGTCCTGCCCCTACCTGACAATTCTTTGTGTCCAGCTAATTGGAGTAGGGACAGTGGCTTTCTTTACCAGAAGTAGTTGTCAATGTTAACATAAGGATGCTAAGACATACTTCTCAGGGATTGCCTACAAGAGTGTATTTTTCAGTCTCAGTAGAACCTGAATTATGGGGCCCTCCTCCCCGCTCCAGAGCATTCCCTCGGGGACAGAAATTCATTGTTTGTAGTGCACAACCCAAATGATCCCCAGTATCCAGAGCTTTGCTGGGTGTGTGCCAAATTCAGAATAACATAAACGGTGCTCCCTGCTCATCGTGAGTTGATAATCTAGTTGAGAAGACAAGGAAATAGTGTGAGAGATACCTGCTTTGTCATATATCATGCACAGAACTTTGCAAATCCGTTGTCCCTTCCCAGGTTTTTTAAAGGGCACATCACCAACTCTGGGTCAAGATAAAACCTCAGCATATCCCTGGATTCCTCCCTTATTTCACCCATAAGAAGATCAGCCCTGAGTCTTCTGAAACGTGTAGCTTCCCACTGTACCGTTCAATTTCATGTCCTCGTGATTTTTTCATTTACTCTCTAATCAGAAACGTATGAAAGGCTTCCAGCTTCTTGGCCCTCATAAGACATACATTCTAAAAAGGGGAGAGAAGTAGGTAAATAGCTCAGTATTCCGATGATGGTGCTATTGTGGGGGTGTAAACAGAAGGAGAAAAATAAGTACTAATGTACAGGAGTGGTCAGGGATATGCAAGCTACAGCAGTAAATAAGGAAGTGAAGAAAGTTCTCACAAAATCGGGAGTGAGGTGAGGGATGAAACCATGTGTATCTGGGTAATATATGTGACAAGCAAAGGAAGCAGTAAATGCAAAGATCCTGAGGCCACAGTGTGTCTGGCATGTTCAAGAAATAGCAAGGGCCCTAGCCAGTTTGGTTCAGTGGATAGAGTGTCAGCCTGTGGACTGAAGGTTTGATTCTGGTCAAGGGCACAAACCCAGGTGTGGGCTCAATCCCCAATAGGGGGTATACAGGAGGCATCCAATCAATGATTCTCTCTCATCATTGATTCCCTTTCCCTTCCTCTCTGAAATCAATAAAAATATTTTTTAAAACCACAAAAAAAAGAAACATCAAAGAGGCTTGAGCTGAGAGGGGAGATATAAGGTCAGGGACATATTGGGAGGCTTTGATCTTGTTTGAACTTGTGAACCATGTAAAGACTCTGGCTCTTGAGATGGGAAGTTGCTGGATGATTTTAATAGTAGGACTTAGTTTTAACTGTATCATCCTGATTGCTGTGTTGAGAAAGGCAGTAAAGGAACAACAGTGAATTAGGATCCTGATTTTTGTTTTGTTGTTTTTAATATTTTTTATTGATTTCAGAGAGGAAGGGAGATGAGAGAGAATCATTGATTAGTTGCCTATTGCACATCCCTACTGGGCATCGAGCCTACAACCTGGGCATATGTCCTTGACTGGAATAGAACCTGGGACCCTTGAGTCCATAGGCTGGTGTTCTATCCACTGAGCCAAACAAGCTAGGACAGGATCCTGTTTTAATCATCCAAGTGAAACGGGGTGGGTTAGACCAGAGCAACAGCAGTGGACAAGAGAAAAGGTCATGATGTGAATATATTTTGAAGGAAAAGACCAAAAGATTTGCTGACAAAGTAGATACAGGGTGTGAATGAAAGAGAACAATCAAGAATAACCCTCAGAGCCACCACTTTGTGAAGTGAAGACTATAGGAGAAGGAGGTGTGGAATGAAGATTAGAAGCTTAGCTTTGGGTTTTAAGTCTGAGAACCCTATGAGACGTCAAAGGGAGAAGTTGAATAGTCAGCTGGATAAATGAGTCTAGAGTTCAGGGAAGAACGTCTAGGCTAGAAATATCAACTTGGGAGCTGTCAGTGATTGGGTGATATTTAAAGACATGAGACTAGGACAGATCACCGGGAGGTGAAGTGTGGATAGGGATGTGAGGACAGAAAGCTGAGGCGTGCCAGCATTCAGAGATCAGAGAATCCAGGAAGGGAAACCAGTGTGTGCTTAAACCTCTCAACATTGGCACAGGAGGTGCTCACTGGATGGTATTTACTACAGAAGAGACTTTCAATGATCAGAAGGAACAAGAAGGCCTTATGTGGAGGCCAGTCAGCCTCTTTCCCCAGATGTCACTGTAATTGATCTGAAGTGGCCACTGTGGCAGAGACGGAGGCTTTGCCTTGACTTGACATTGACTTCCCCTCACCAAGGCTAGTGCGGGTATTATCACTGCTGAGGTCCCAATCTGCCAATATCAGAAACCAGCACCGAGACCCCATTAGGGCACCTGGTTGCAGGTTGATTACATTGCACCCATCCCATCACATAGGGCCGTGGTCGGCAAACTGCGGCTCTCAAGCCGTATGCGTCTCTTTGGCCCCTTGAGTGTGGCTCTTCCACAAAAGACCACAGCCTGGGGGAGTCTATTTTGAAGAAGTAGTGTTAGAAGAAGTTAAAGTTTAAAAATTTGGCTCTCAAAAGAAATGTCAATCCTTGTACTGTTGATATTTGGCTCTGTTGACTATGAGTTTGCCGACCACTGACATAGGGGGAGCAATTTCTTCCCATTCGGATTGCTTTCCTGCCTGCAGTGATGATGCCGGAATCAAAATCTTCCCATTTCAGAAAGTTTTATTCACTGTCATGGTGGCCCAGAGGGCATTACTTCTAACAAAGGAGCTCATTTCACAGCAAATGAAGTGCAGTCACGGGCACGTCCATGGAATTCACTGGCCGAACCGCAGACTTCATCACCCAAAAGCACCTAGCCTGAGCCAGTGGCTGAATGGACTCTCCAGGACTCAATGGCAGGACTAACTGAGAGCCAACACTCTGAGGCTGTGGTGTTGTCCTCTAGGGTGTGGCTGCAACCAATACAAAGTAGTGCAAAAATAGGTTTACAGTTGTTCACACAGAAAATGATACAATAGTAAATAAACAATCATAGAAGAATAAACTGTGTTTCACATACTCACAACTGTACACCTACTCTTGCCCCATCCTATATTTGGTCAAAATATAAAGGTCTGAGAGGAAAGGAGCAAAAGTAGGAGAGGTCCTCTCCTCATTACACCCAATAAGCCATTACAGGGTATTTTCTTCATGTCCCCGTATCCTTTAGCTCTGTTGAAAGAGAAATCTTGGTTCCTAAGGAGAAAATTGTCACCAGGAGACAAAACACTTTCCATTGAACTGGAAGCTGAAACTAATATCCAGCTATTTTGAGCTTTTCATGCTACCACGGAACCAACAGCACAAGGATGAGTTACTTATGAATAGGGGATGGAAATGGATGCTCAAAGAGCTAAGGGGGTGATTGTTATGTGCATTTACTCCTGGCCCACTTTCCTATCTATGTATGATAGGTAACCAGGTCCCTATTTCTAAGATCCTCCTGTCATATGGCTTTTAATTGGATTCTGCCAATGGGGGTGGAGGATGTAGCTTGGGAAATAGTGGAAAGAGGAAAGGCTACTGTCTTCAACTTCTGATTTCTGATGACAACTGAATGGCAGCAACAGAGTTGGTGGCAGCAGCAGCAGTTATTCGAGGTCTCAATGACAGGAAGTGCAGGCTCTTGAGTGTCTGCTTACATATATGTTTTTATTGATTTCAGAGAGAGAGAGAGAAAGAGATCAATGATGAGAGACAATCATTGATCAGCTGCCTCCTGCATGCCCCCTACTGGGGATCGAGCCTAAAACCCAGGCATGTGCCTTGACCAAGAATCCAATCATAAGCTGATGCTCAACCACTGAGCCACACCACCTTGGTGACCCTTGGCTTCTTGAAATGTTTGTCTTCCCCTCCAGTGCAAGATGTAATGGTTCCCACTTTGCCTTTGTCTTTCTTATTCCTCCTGCCTTTCCAGAGCTCTTATCAACTCCTGCCTTTAGTGTCTTCTCTTAGAGATACCTTAAACCAGAGAACTTCAGCGATATAGAATGGTCTTTAAAATTAGAAGAGACCCAGGAGAGTGTGTGTCTGGAAACCACATAAAAAAAGTGTTTCAAGGAGGAAGAGGTACTCAGCTGTATGAAGTGCTGTCAATTCATGTACAAGAAAGATTAAGAATGAACCATTAGATTTAGCTACTGATGACTGTAAAGGCCTTCAGAATAACCCATTTACTGAATTTCTCTTTTTCACCTCTCTTCCATCCTTACACCACAATGACCTTTCTAAAGCAGAGGCTAAATCCTCTTACCTACGGACAAATAATCTCTAGTGGCTTCATGCTGCTTTTAAGATCAACTCCATCACACCATAAAAGGTCTTCCTCAACCTGGCCCCAGTTGGCATTTTAACCCTCTTCTACAGCTGTTTTTCCCAAAATGACACCCAAGTTCCAGCCACACTGGAACACCCAATTTCCTCTGAGTTCTGTATTCCCACACTTTGGCAAAAGCGCTATCTTTGGGAAGCTTGTCTCCTACTCTCCACCTGAGCACCTCCTCCCCATTCTTCAAGGCCCATCATAACATCATCAACACTCTGGTGTCTCACCTGTTATCCAAGACATAATTGATTCTCCTTGAAGCCATATTACCATAATTTGTTGCACATACTTCCCAGTATGCTACCCACCAGGTTAAATTATAATTTTCTATTTGTATACGTATTTCCTCCATTAGGGTATGTGCTTCTTCGGGACAGAAACCTTGTTTTTCTAGTTATTATACTATGAGAGTATCATATTCTTCCCTGGCATGGTGCCTAGTAACCAAAAGAGATAGAATACATTCGTTGAATTGAAAGTGTCATCATTGGCATTCAAAGAAGATGAAGCTGAGCAGGGGTGACCGAGATGTCTTCAAAGAGGATGAGAAGTATGAGATAAGGAGAAAGTGGAAATTTCCAGCCCTCTTATTTCTGGAGTATTTTGCAAACTTCTTCAAGGTTGTCTTTTTCTTAGCTAAACTAGACTGCCAATTCTCTCCAGAAGGGAGAATTCAAAGTGGCTTCTAAAAGAACCTCAGGAATGTTCACAGGAGGGCAAGAGAAAGGACACACGATGGAAAACACAAGAGGGTATAAGGGAAGCTGGTGAAAGCAACCTTCTAAAATGTGACTGTATTAAGTTTTAAAGTGCTTTTTAATTCTCTAAGGGCCTTTAGAGAGGACAAAGGTATATGCTTATACCTGATGAAATGTAGATAAATAAAACATTAGACACACATACAAAAGCATGACTCCAGCCCTAGCTAGTTTGGTTCAGTGGATAGAGCATTGGCCTGTGGACTGAGGGTCCCAGGTTCAATTTCAGTCAAGAGGACATGCTTTGGTTGTGGGATCAATCCTCAGTAAAAGGAGAATAAGAAACAACCAATCAATGATTCCCTCTCATCATTAATGTTTCTATTTCTCTCTCCCTCTCCCTTCCTCTCTGAAATAAAAATATCATTTTAAAAAGCATGACTCAATAAAGCAGAGTAGCTTAGACAACAACAGAACAAATACATAAAGGACAGAAGTGGGGATATTAACAATGTTGAGCACCTACTCAGTGCCTAGCACCATGCTCTCTGCTCATCTATATATATAAAACCCTAATATGCAAACAACCAAACAACTGGTCACCAGAAGGCGCATGTGGAACATGGCAGGTGTCAGCCACAGCAGGTGAGCGGGAGTGCCAGACCAAGGCAGGGCACCAGTCACTGTCATCGGGGTGAGCTTCTGGTGGTTACTGAAAATTCTTTGCTCCTATGTGCTGTGGTTTGGCCTGGCACTCACACCTGCTGCTGTCACTGGCCCAGCTCGGACCTGCTACTGGAGCCACTGCTTGCATCTGCTGCCAATGTCCAGTGCCGGCCCCAATCACTCAGCACCATCAGCGGGTACGAGTGGTGGCTACCAGTCCTGAGCACCCTTCAGGGCTTCTCCACTTCCCCTTGCTCCTTAGGGGTGATCAGGTCAGCAGCAACTGCTCACGCCTGCTGCTGGTGCCAACCCTAATCGCTCCAGCCACCAGCAGGTATGAGCGAGGCTGGTGCCATCAGTGCATGAAAGCAGCAGCAGCAGAGAGTGTGGCTGCTGGCAGTCAGGAGACCAGGGGGTCGCAGCAGGAGGGGTCTGGCGGGGAGTGGAGAATGGGCCAAAATTTGCCCTTGAGCCCACTGCAGTCTCCTGGCCCACAGTTCCTTTCACGGTGCATAAATTTGTGGACTGGGCCCCTAGTTACACAAAGGGTATGACCAGGGTGAAAGAAAGATAGTATTTTCCATATTGTCAAGATGAGGAAACTTTCCAGGTCATGTAGCTAAGAGAGGGAGGAATCATCACCAACCACAGGTTCATCCATCCTTGCATGATCAAAGGAAGGAATAAGAGATAGAGAAATCCATAAATATAGTCATCATTATTAAAAATGAGGCCAATGTTAAGGAAGTTCTTTGCAGAATTTGGGAGCTAAATAAGGCAAGTGACAGATCAGGGCAATGAAATATAGTGTGGCTGAAACAAGGAGCTTGTAAAAAATGTCTGTTGAATAGTGGGGCGGAGGGGGTTGTTCTAAGTTTTGTGTAACAAGCCATTAAAAATGAATTAAAAATCCATTCACTCTCATTCCCTAAAGGACTTTGAAAATGAGAGAGACAGCCATCTCATGGAAATGACTTAGGTAGCACACAGCCCAGTAACAGGGTTGGGGCCAAATAACCACAGAATTCCCTGCCATGTTGACATGATGACATCTGTAGCCCCTGATCACAGCTAAACAGAACTAAAGTTAATTAGCTCCAAAAGGAGTCTGAGCTTGTACCATCTTACATGTCCATCTCTCCTCCATCCAACCACCACCCTGTAGAGGAAGCCAAGGAAGGGCAGAAACAGATGTGAGCAGATGAAAGATGAAATGGTGACTCCGAAGGTACTACAGTGAAGCTTCCAGAGATGATCATCAGCCCAGAGGAAACATAAGTTATCTGTCCCTTTGGGAAAAGAGAAGAAGCTCTAAGCCAGACCAACTTCGTGTGGAATACAGGCTCTCCAACTTACTCTCCGTGTGCCCTTGAGCAAGGGACTTACCCGATGGAGCCTCAGTATCTTCTGGAAAAACAAGCCAATACCCTTCCTTTCATTGGACTGTTGTGAGGGATCTTCTGCCAGACCAGTAGTAAGCCCTCAGTATGTATATTAGCTCCCTTCTACCCCCAGTCTCTGAGCAAACCAGGTCATTTGCTCCCAACTAGTAAAATGCCATGTCTCCAAGAGGGAACATGTCATTTCTTTAGTGTTGACAACTTGAAGTTCACAAAACAAAGAGCAACCCCTCTAGGCAAGCTCTCAGTGATAGGGAGATAAAAGGCCGGAGCAATCCCTGGTGTTTGCTTTCTGTGGACATGCATTGACAGCCTTGGCAATGGAAAGATCACGGGTCCATCAAGTCCATTTTTCCTGGTGTGATCCTACCCACTTGTCTTTTTCCATTTCAGGATCTGTCTCTGATGGTCCTGCCTGCAGGCATGTGCCCTCCCCTTCCTTCTGCCACTCCTGTCAAGGGCATCATTCCCACTTCTGTTCAAGAGCTAAAAGAGCTCTCAGCTGCGGCATTTTAGCTTCTGACCCCAGTGGATTTTCTGGGCATCAGCAATCCCCCAGATTGGAAGTAGCTACCAGCTGGAGTGCTTCAAGTGAAATCAAGAGCAGAGACATGACGACTTCGTAAGATGTCTCATGGTAAACACATCTGTCTTGTTTGTTATGATATCTTCATACCTGGGACAATGCCCAGCACATCCCAGATCCCTGTACACAATTATGAAGCAAATAACCTATCACTCAATCCATGGCATTTCTCACAACTTGTTTCCTATTCAACCCTACAAATTAGTACAAAGTCTCTCTCGTGGGCAACACTCCATGCTAAATACTGTAGAAGACAGAGGAATGAGACACACCAAGTTCCTGACCTAAGACATTTTCAGCACCAGAAGAAAGTTATATGGCCTAAACCAGTTTGGCTCAGCGGATAGAGCATCAACCTGCAGACTGAAGGGTCCCGGGTTTGATTCCAGTCAAAGGCACATACCTCGGTTGTGGGCACATCCCCCGGTGGGGGAGGCGGGGGTGTGCAGGAGGCGGCTGATGGATGTCTCTCTCTCATCGATGTTTCTAACTCTCTATCTCTCTCCCTTTCTCTCTGTAAAAAATCAATAAAATATATATTTTAAAAAAAAAAAAAGGAAAAGAAAGTTATATGTCTATACAACTACATTCAGTGGAAATAAGGATTGGCCTGACACCAGATTGGCTGGAGACATTCCACCTATTGTCTCATGTGAGTCGCGCAGTAACCCCATAAAGTTGAGAGTTAATGCAAACGAATGATTTCTAAACTGGGGTAAAGGGTAGGATTATCCTCCATAAAACTTTTTACAAGAGACAATATTTGAACTAATTTTAGTAGGTGAAGAAGGCAAAGGGCTTTTCAGGCTAAGGAGGCAACATGAGAAAACATAACTAGGCTGAAATTGTCTGTCATGTACCAGGACCAGGCCCTGGTTTGTTGAGTCTAGAGCTTCCGGTGCATGGATAAGGAGTTGGAGATCTAGACTGGGGTCAGATGATGATGGTTTTAAATACCAGCTGTGCAATCTTTCTATTGTCGCTGTAATAAATTGCTACACATGCAGTGGCTTAAAACAACACAAATGTATTATCTTACAGTCTTAGAGACAAGCTCAAATGACTGCCATTGGCTAAAATCAAGGTGTCAGAGGGCTGCATTCCTACCTTCCTTATGGAGGCTGTAGGGGAGAATCTGTCTCCTTGCTTCTTCCAAATTCTGAAGCCCCTACGCATTCTGTGGCCCGGGTTTCCCTTCCATCTTCAAAGCCAGTGGCCGGTTGAGTCTACCTCACATCATATTACTCTGACTCAGACTTCTGCATCCCTCTTCCCCATTTAAGGATCCTTCTGATTACATTGGGTCCATCTGATAATCACTTTATCTTAAACTCAGCCATCTGCTATCTTAATTCCCCTTTGCATGTAACCTATTCATAGGTTCCAGAAATTAGGGCTTGGGCATCTTTGGGAGCCACTACTCTGTGTACTGCAGCAGGTTAAAGAGTTTCAACTGTACTCAGTAAATAGCAGGAGGCGTCTAATGTGCTCCAGCAGGTGAATGATCCATTGGCACCAGCATTTTGGAAACAAAACTATCTGGAGCAGCGATCACCAACCTTTTGGACCTCACAGGCCACCAGTGGTCTGTGGACCACCAGTTGGTGACTGCTGATCTGAGGTATGAAGGGTGGGTCAGTGAAGATGAAGAGCAGGCAGAATTGAGAAAAGGATATTGCAAACATAAGAAAAAAGAGGTCTCGCTGAAACCGGTTTGGCTCAGTGGATAGAGCATCGGCCTGTGGACTGGAAGGTCCTGGGTTCGATTCTGGTCAAGGGCACGTATCTTGGTTGCGGGCACATCCCCATTGGGGGTTGTGCAGGAGGTGGCTGATCAATGTCTCTCTCTCATCGATGTTTCTGACTATCTCTCTTCTTTCCTCTCTGTGAAAAAATCAATAAAGTATATTTTTTTTAAAGAAGAAAAAAGAAATAAAATGTCTGAATGGAGGCTATGGCAGTGGGAAAGGAAAGAAGGGAAAAACTATGAAAGTTGCTACTAAAAATCACAAACAGGCATCATAGAAAAGGATGGTGTCAAAAATATCCCCAAGATTTTCAGGAAGTCAGTGTGCTTCACTCTATTTCCCAGGCCTGGGCTGGAAATCAGCTCTAACACTCACAGGAGAACCATCTTATGTCCCCACGTTCTAATCCTCACTGCATGCCCCAGGTTGGTTGGATGAGTTTCCAACTTATTTCCCTGAATCTGTACATCCTCCCTTTCATGGAAATGTGCTCATGGGAAAAGCTGTCCTTCTGCCCCATCTTTGTCTTTCCCATCTGGCTAGAGTACTGAGGGATGTGTTTGTCACTACCGGCCTGAGCTTCTGAGAAGCTCCTTCCCCAGGTGAACATGTCTGCCCTCACTCACAGGTCTGCTCACCTCTTGGGCTCCTTTCACAAACTGCTTGCCTGGAGCTCATTTGTGAATTGCCCAGATTTCCATGTTTTTCATGAACTGGCTTTGTTCTAGGTCTTGACCAGAACGGCAGAGAATTGGGCCGTGACAGCCACATCTCAAGACATGACGGATGAAGGGCTGCCCCATTTCTGTGGCGGGAAGTGGGGAGGGGATATAGATTTTAATCTGCTCAAGCTCTTGATCAGAACTCCAGAGGTCTGTACCATATATCACAGGGAAAGGCCCATCCATTCCAGCAAAAGCGTGCTCATAAATCCCAGACATTAGAGGTGGGAAATATTTAGGGTGTAATCAGAGCCGTGCCAGACCCAGAGAAGAATTGCTCCCCTCCAGTCTTCTGCGGTGGACAGCATTCCTCTCGTCGCCACACCAATATTTCCAGCAGAAAGTTATCTGGATTGCCTAAAATAACACAAGCCTGGCTTTTGTCTCCATATAACTCCTTGGGAAGGAGCACAAACTCCCAGGGCTGATGGTGGATGATTTAAGAGCCCTCTCCTGTGTAACCAAAGACATAATAACAAAGAACACATAATTTATTTGTATTGATTTGCCAGCGCACATTTGATCATATCTCCTTGTCCTTCCTTTTGCTAAGAATCCATGGCCAGGGCCCTGAAAAAAAATGTATCTTTTGCAAAATGTCTCTGTAAAAAAAAAAATCAGTCTCTCAGATATCTTGGCTAAGGAGACCAAGACAGGGAGACCTGCCAAGAAAAAGGGGACAGGGATCTGGCAGTCCTGCCTATGTGACGACCCTGGACTAAACCATCTCCCTCCACACTGTGAAGTCGACAAAGTGTGCATCATAATTAGAGCCTCCGTTCCAAGTCAGGGACTGTCAGAGGCAGAAGCTGGGGACCCATCAGATTCCTGGAGGAATGAGGGGTACAGAGGAGCAGTTCAAGTTCTGAGACAAAGAGGAGGAATATTTTTAAATGAGCAGAAACAAGTTTGTACCTCACTCTAGACTAAGGTGGCCTGAAAATGCCCAGGTGTAAAGCACTGCTTCCATTTAACCTCAATTCAAGGTTATTGTAGTCAAATAATCTTGTGCTGAGCATCTACTGTGAACTTGATTCTTCTCCATAAGCTGGAGTGAGTTAACATAGATCTTCTCTCCAGAGACTTTCAATCTAACAGGAGGAAAACAGGTAAGTAGGCAAAAGTCTTACTTGATGTGATTTCTGTGCTAACAAGGGTACTCACTGCACTAACTGAAGGACATTTGACCCTTATGATTCCATAGTGCGGTGGCTCCCTTCACTCCAAATAGAACAGAAAGCGATGGGGAAATATAGAGAAATAGCTTTGCATTTTGACAAGCCTGCTGCTGCCACATCTCAGGGGAACAGCATGGGATACAGCAATGTCAAGACTAATGGCTTTCCTGTAGGTGTCCACTAAATACATTCAATATCAGGTCTAATGTCCCCTGATCCTACCCACATGTTGTATAATGGCACCCAGTCAAAATCTTTGGCCTACAGAACCCATGAACATAATAGAGTCTTTTTCTTTTGCACCGCTAGTTTTGGGGGTGTTTTTTTATGCTGAAAATCCATTCATTAAACACATGCCACATTTAAGGTTTGTAGTCATTACGCACATGGAATTTTTTTCTAATAATTTATGTAGACCTGATCTCCATAGATAGAATATAAATGGGAGAAAACAGATTAAGAATCTACAGACATCTTCCCACAGGTGTGCTATATCCTACATGCCCAAAAGAGTGTTCATCACCCCTCACACCTCCACCCTCCTTTTTTTGGAATGCTGCATCTCAAAGAGGACCCAACCATCCATGTGGTGTCCAAGCTAAATATGCAGGAATCCGCCTCATACCATATGCAAACCCATCCTGTAATTCTGCCCCTGGTTTTACCTCACCCTTCTGTGCATCCCCACCACTCCTTCCCGAGTTTGAATTCTCATCCTCTCTCATGGGCCTTAGTGCATCTGTCCCCTAATTGTTCTTCCTGCAGCTAGTCACATAAGCTCTATTCTACAAGGTGCCAGGTTGTCTTCCTCGTATCCAAATATGCTCATATCATTCCTCAAAATCCTCAGTGACTCCCTATTGCCTGTAGAGTAAAATCAAAAGTGATAAAGGCATAAAGTCCTTTTCAACCTGGCCCTTTCCTTGGTCTCTAGTCTCATGTCCTGTCACTAGCTTTTCAATCTGGGGTTCTACTTGCTGGCTTACTCATCCAAATCACAGAACGGAGAAACAATTTGAATGATTCAGTTCTTGCCAAAACCAAGAAATTCTTAATTAACTCTCTTTCTCTCTCTCTCCTCTTCCCCACTCACCCAAGATTCTTATAAAGCCCTCCTTAGAGTCTAGAGCTGTATTCTCCAATGCCATTGTTATTTAAATAAGAAAAATTAATAATTCAATTCCTCAGCCGCACTAGCCACATTTCAGATACCATCGTCACATCAGCCCCCTGCTATTTCCTCACCTGAAATACAGACCCTACATCTCCATTGCTGATGTAGTGGAGAGCTAGGTTCTTTGCACTGCCCAGGACCCCTGCCTTCTGATCCTGTGCACAGTGCCCCTTTGAGGAACCACTTCTCCCGTGATGAGCCATGTGACATTGATGATGACATCTACCTAGCCTCAGCTTGAGGGCGGGCTCCATTGCCCTAAGTCAATCATCCACCCCCATGGCACAGTGAAAAAACACTTTGCTCGACTAGACCCAATGGTTGAAACTGGCTGGGGCCTCTGGGAAAGAGAAGCATCCTCTTTGTTCCTCAGGGAACACAGGAGACCCGCTTCTTCTCAATAAAATGGAATAAAGATGTGAGTTCCAGAATGCCTATCCTAACGTGACTGGAGGATCACAGTGTGGAACCTCAACATGTAGCCAACACCCCACAAGGCTTAGTAGAAAAGCTAAAGGAATCTCAGTCCTTGGTGATATCACTCGAGTTGCTGGATCAACCTGACCTGAAGCTATTAACCTCTAGTCTTTCATGTAAAATTAGCCAATAAATCCTCCTCTTTGTTCCAGCCTATTCGTGCTCTTAACTGTTACACTTGAAGTACTCCTCTCATCCTTTAAGGCTCAGATCAAAGTTACCTCCTCCACAAAGCCTACCCTAATCCTCCAGACAGTTTCTATCACTTTTCTTATATGACTCTCAACGCATCCTAACAGTATAACAATTTTCACTGTATTGTGGTATTAATATTTTATCTTCTTCCTATACTATGAGAGGTGAGAGCAAGTTTTGAGCCTCTTCATCTTTGTTACAAATAAACATAACGTTACCTGGTACATAATAGATGCTTATAAGCATCTGTTAATAAGTAAACATGTAGAAGATATAAGCAGCCAGTTGATAAATTCAATCAATAATAATAATAGTAGGAATAGGAGTCCACATTTAAACCCATTATCTTATTTAAACATCACAATAATCCCATGAAATGTGACTAACATTATTCTCATTTCTTTCAGCGATGAACAGGAGTCTTTGGAGAGATTAAGTAACTGACTGAAGTCCCACAATACATAATACATAAATGGCAGCACCTAAATATTCTTCCTCTAAAAAAAAAAAATCTGCCTGTTCCCTTCCAATGTTTTATAGTTTGCCTCCTTCCCGATTAAGGTGTCAGTTAACCCAGCAAGTCCATCATCCCTGGAGTTCCCGTGGCAGCCTGGTGTACATTTGAACCTCCCCCTGTAACGTCCCCCAGACTAAGTACAAAGTAAACACAACAAAATCCTCAAGACAGAAACACAGACTCAACCTCAAGCCAACTCTTTATTCGAAGGACAGTGGTCAAGGAAGATACACAAAACTCCAAGTCCAGTTTCAGACTTGGAGTGTGAACTTGAGGTTGTCTGACACCTCAGCTCTTTGGAACTGAGGGCGGGACACTTCTTCTATACGTAGCTCCCCCTGCCTCTCCATTCTCCTGACACCCAGCTTCCACCCCCACATTTGGAGTCACACTCCACCCTGTTTCTTTCTCCAGGCCGCCTCCCGGCAGGGTTCAGAGGGCAGGCCTGTGAACCAAAAGGACTATTTCCATTGCTAACTTGAAATAGCATGCCTGAGCGGCCCATCTTAGGAGTCCAATACATAGTAGTTTCACTTCATTTACCGGAAAGGAAATGGACTGGCCTTATTCTCCCTCTGACACACAGCTCCTGCTTGGCCAGGTCTGATACACAGCATGCTCAGTAAGTGTTGCCAGATTCAAGGTGCAGAATAATCAGGTTCCATGCAGTAAGAGTGCTTGCCGAGGGGACAAGCTCCAGGAGAAAGTGCTTGGGGCTGAGGGAGGACCTAGCTCCGTGTTTCAGAAAAAGCAAACTTCTCTGAACTTGAGGGGAATGGACACACCCTGCTGGGTCCCCTCTGATGGGTACAGAAATGCTCCCCCAGCATCTGGGCAAGTGACCTCTGGGGTGCCTTGGCTGAGGGCTCAGCCTCCCCCCAAACTCCGGCGGCTGGGCTCCTGGGGTTCGCTGTACCTGCAGGCGGCTCCCTTGCAGTAACTGTGCTGGGGCTGCAGGCTGTCTCCAGGGCTCCGGTCCTCCGCAGCCCTGAACCATCCCTGGGAGCCTCCAGAGTAGGGCAGGGGGCATAACCACCTCTTGGAAAGCTGGGATGGTTTCCAGAATTCCAGTGCCTCAAGTCCATCAGGAACTACATGAGCATTCCCTCGGGAAATTAATAGTTGAAGGAAGGAGTGCTGGATATGGGGGAACAGGGCTAAGGTGATGGGAGCCACACCACAGCTAATGACTCCCGGATGTTTGTTCCCAGCCCGCCTGAACGAGGAGGAGGAACGGCACGCTTTAAGGACATGTATGCACATGTATGCATATGTAAAAAGGGCACCACTCAAGTTCCCCAGCAGCCTCGAATGAACGCAGCATGAGCTGCACAAGGTGGAACACAAACCCTGGCCCCAGCCGGGGGTGAAAGCTGTCCCCCCAGCAATCCGGTATGGCGTGATGCATGCACTGAGGGCCTACAAGCCACCACTGACAAGGTGGACTCACATCATAGAGTGTGCCTCCACCAGACAGCCACAGGCTGCATAGGACAGCCCACACCACACACACACACACACACACACACACACACACACACACACCACACAGCCCAAATGCTGAGGAGGATGGAGTTCTCAGAACACTGGCCAGCCGAAACTGGTTTGGCTCAGTGGATAGAGCATCATCCTGCGGAATGAAAGGTCCCAGGTTCGATTGTGGTCAAGGGCATGTACTTTGGTTGTAGGCACATCCCCAGTGGGGGGACGTGCAGGATGCAGCTGATCGATGTCTCTCTCTCATCAGTGTTTCTAACTCTCTATCCCACTCCCTTCCTCTCTGTAAAAAAAATCAATAAAATATATTTAAAAGAAGAAGAACAACAACAACCGCCAGTGCCCAGCCTCCCAGGGTCCCCCAATCGGTCTGGAGCAGGAGGTAAGCCCCTCAGTACTGTGTAGACGGCTGCATTCCAGCACCTGGATCAGGGACTGGAGCAGATGCTAGTTGGACGAATGAGTTCAAGAGCAAAGCAACAATGAACTTCTGGTCTATGTGTCATTCAACAGAAAAGAAACCCCATAGAGACAAACTAAATGTATCCTCGTTAAAGCACACGTCCTGGAAGCAAACAGCCCTGGGTTGGGATCCCAGCTCTACCACTTCCCAAATGCCCCTAGGCAAGTTATTGTACCCCCAGAGCCTCCCTTTCTGCCTCTGTCACAGGCACACTGACCTCCTCGGGCTGCCCTGAGGAATGAAGAAGAAAACAGTCAACAACAAAAAAAAATCATAGGAAAAGTTGGGCCATGTTAGCTGGCATTAGAATTAGCTCCAGAGGTTCCATTTCTCTTAAAAGGTAGAGTAGAAAAGAAAGGTGAGAGGTAAGTACCAGGAGGTGGAAAGTAGAGAGAGACAACTCTAAGTGGCACCAAGTTAATGTTGCAAACGACCCTCCAGCTGGGTTCTGTTCTCCCTGGCATCTAGGTGAGGAAGCTCAGACTCAGAGAGGCTAAGAAACCTCCACAGGTCACACAGCGCAGAGCTGGAGGTCAACTCCAGGCTGAAGCTCAAAGCCCTTGCTCTTTCCACAACACGTGGTGGATTTTAAAAGCTTCTGGTGGGTCTGGAAGGTGACTTGAGCAGAAGCCAGTCCCGCAAGCACAGCTAAGAATCTATTAAGCTCAGAAACTCCCTGCACCTAGGTGGACTTGTGACCAGTGTATTCGGGTGATGTGGAAATAGACTGGGAGGTAAAGGATAAATTCAAGAAAAACAATTAGCCAAGTGATGAAGTCAGATCTGTTTTTCCTTATGTAAGAAGGATAGAGTTGTCAGTCTAAGACCCGAAGCTGTGCTTACAGGCAGAGATGCCTGAAAGAACGGGTAGTTTATAGATGAAGAAAAGCAAAGCAAATCCCTTCCTTTCTGAAATGCTGGGGTGCCATTTGAATGAGTGAAAATTAATTTGGGCTGGATGAAGTGTCCAGACATTCTAAAGACACGGGTATCCTCTTCCCCTCCTGGGAACGCTGTTTGCTGCGCAGGCCTGCCAGGGAGCGTGCTGGCAGAATGACAAAGCTATTTATGCCCATTAACCTGCTAATTCCACTTTGGGTAATATACTGATATTCCAAGGAAATCATTCAAAAGTAAAAAAGAAAAAGGCTATTTGTATGGAAATGTTCATAACACTGCCGTCCCTCAGTGGGGGAAAAAAAGCAAACAAACCATCGAAATACCCAATAGCCTGAACATATTCAAGCAATTAATAGCATAATCCATGACGGATTCCATATTGTTGCTACAAATTGAAAACTGAAACAGCAGGGTCTGTAGGAATTCAGGGGGAAATGCAGACACATACTGAAGTTACAAATTGGAGCAAAATGTATGCTCATGCTTAATGTAGCTACGTGTAAATATGTGTACTCATCGATAAACCAGTGTTTCATATTCATGAGGTCAGATCCTAGAAGGTTACATGCATAATGAAAACTTGCTTTTGTTTTATGTATTGAGGCCTACCTTAAAAAAAAAATTGATGTTGATAGTATTTCATATGGAACTGTGGGATTACAAATATATTCTCTTTTACCTGTGGCCATAAGTGACCACTAAAAAAATACCTGCAAACTAATATTTAGGATATGATCAATCTACTTTGCTTCTCAACTTCAAATCTTTATTTATGTGTATTTCAATGTGTCTGAGAATGTTGTGTTCCCACATACCCAGTGATTGACTTCTGAGCTGCCCCTCAGTACCAGGCTTAGCTGTCATTAACCCTGTGGTTAACTGACACATCCCTCTTCTGTTAAAACCTATGTCTTTCCTGCCTCCCCCTGTAGATTGCAAGCATTCCGAGAGTAAGAATTGTATTTTCCCTCTTCTTCCAAGTCTATCTGCAGAGAGCATCTATGAAGTTCTCATTCAATCAGAGTGGGGCTCAATTAGGATTTGATGATGAAGAGAATTAGAAAAGGAAGAATTATCATTATCAACTATATTTATAAAATATAATAATGCCGGGAGGCTTAAAAATGGGAGCTGTGGCAAATAATTCACTTGTGTTTTGTTTTGGCAAAGGTCTTAAAGCAAATAAAAGGCTCTCCAGATCCATTATTGAGTAGTATTCAGTAAGTCCTAGTGAGAAAGATAAATTATACCTGACCTACCCCTTCCCCGGTACTTTTCACATTTAGTGAGTGAGATACCTGAACACTCAATAATAAGGTAGAGAGAGTGTCCTTGATGGAGGTTAGCCTGAGGCACTATCAGGGAACAGAGGTGGGCCATCAGGGTGGGCTTCCAGAAAGAAGGGTGATACCTGAGTTGAATCCTAAAGTAAGAATAAGAGCTTTCCTTGCCGAGACTGGTTTGGCTCAGTGGATAGAGCGTCGGCTTGCGGACTGAAAGGTCCCAGGTTCGATTCCAGTCAGGGGCATGTACCTTGCTTGCGGGCACATCTCCACAGTGGGGTGTGCAGGAGGCGGCTGATCGATGTTTCTGACTTTCTATCCCTCTCCCTTCCTCTCTGTAAAAAAAATCAATAAAATATATTTAGGAAAAAAAAAAGAATAAAAGCTTTCCAGCACTGGCCAGTGTGACTCATTTGGATGGAGCATTGTCCCGTGCAACAAAGGGTTGTGGGATTGATTTTTTGATTCCTGGTCAGGGCACATACCCAGACTGTAGGTTCAATCCCTGGTCAGAGTGCATACCAGAGGCAACCCATTAATGTTGCTCTCTCACATCAATGTTTCTCTCTCTCAATCTTCTTTCTCTCTCTCTAAAATCAATAAAACATATCCTCAGGTGTGGATTAAAACATATATATTTGAGAGGTTGCCATATGGAGAGGAGGAGTTAATGGAAGGGTAGGAAGGGAGCAGAATTTCAAGCCAAAGCAACAGCTACGAAGGCGAAGGCCTGATGACCAAGAGAAGCACGTAGATCTCAAACACAGGGCTTGGGTAAGGGGCAGGGAGTCGCTGGAAGCCTGGCTTGAGGAGAGTTGCTCAGTTCCTGAGAGTGGAGTGTGTCCTTGGGATGGAAGAGAGGGGAGGAAGATAGGAGAGAAGGAACACAGAAAAGACCATGGCACGTCACCGCTGGCAGGGAAAGAGGGAGGCAGAGAGACAGCTATGTGAACATTATCTCCAACGTCAAAGGAGAGTAAATTTCACTCCCCCGGCACGCCTGGAGACTCAAAACCCCAGCACGCCCACTGCGGTGAGTGACTAGTGACTTGGAAGCTATTCAGATGAGATATTCTGGTGGAGTGTTAGGTGATTAAGAGAGAGATCACATACCAATTTCTACTGGGTAAGTGGCAAAGTTATTCTGAAATAGAACGGGTGGGCATGACTTTTCCTAAATTATTCATAGAAAACCAAAGAAAGAAAGAAAAAAAGACTCTCCCAAACAGAAATTGTCAGAGAATTTTTTTTCCCTGCCTAAAGAAACAGAGTTTAGAATTTCTAGAATATTAACAACAAGGCAAGAAGAAAATGATCATGTATTTTTCTTAACAAACCCAGGAAAACATTGTTGTCCTGGTTACTCTGTTTCATGGCAGACATGGGTTATTTTTCTTTCATATCATTCTTGTCAGCCCAGAGCATCGTCAGTGGAATCTTCTCATTGGGGACCATCAGTTCCAGCCAGGAAGACAGCCTCAGGGGTATAGGAAAGACCAATGTCGCCAACTTCAGAGAGAGGAAAGCCTCCTTGCTCCAGGGGTATGAGTGTGCTCACATGAAGCCCCTTCTATGTTCCAGCCACTGAGTGGAGTGTGTATATTAATAAATATTAATAATACACAAAATATGCTGTCCCTGTCCTCATAGAGCATGAAATCTAAGAGGAGAGATGAGACATGTAACCTCGGCCAAGAAATAAATGAAGCTAAGAAACCTCCACAGGTCACACAGACCTTCCTAGCAATGAATTAGAGAACAGTAAAGGGGATATTTTTCACATCTGGAGGTCAGAAATGCCCTTTCTAAGTGGTGAGCAGATCCTGAGAAGAGCAGAAGGAAAAGCATTGCGCTCACAGGGAACAGTAGTGGTGAAGGCCCTACAGCTGAGAAGACCTTGGCGCATTTAAGAAGCTAAAAGTAAGTCAGGGAGGCTGGAGGGCACGGTGGCAGATAAATGTGAAATGGCATTAGGGAGGTGGTGAAGCAGGCAGGGGCCTTGCAGGACATGAAGAAAGAAAACTGTCCTAAGGATGATGCTGGAGCTAAAGACCAAGGGTCAGCGTCTTGAAGTCAGAGGGGGAGAAAACCACGATACTATTGAAAAGAAAGGACCTTCCTTCTGCTGCTTAAAAACAAACCAGAAACCCACCACCCACCTATGACACCCCATCAACCAGGGAGTGGAGGTGACACTGGCCCACACTTACCCCAAATACTACCCTGGTTACCCTTTTGGAGGCTCAGCATATTCACCTTTCCCAGCTGAGATTCTGGGGAGCCCTATCATCTCCTCACCCAGCCCCACCACAGGCCACCCACAGCCTGAGCTCCACCGGGACCACCTGAAGAGAGAAATCGGGTCCCACTTGAAGGATGTATGTTGGGGTCTGGGACTCCTAGATCCCAGACTTTCCCAACCTTATGTACTAGGAGCACCCCATCACTCCCTGGAGTATTTCAATGTTGCGTCTTGTTATTATTTAAGAAGCAAAGCTTTTTATTTTTGGAATTGCAAGCTGGGAGTAGAAAATAGAAAGGAAATATTATTTGAGTAGAAAGAGGTGTTGTTTATGTGCTCTTTTAACTGAAATAATACAACAATATCTAGGTCAGAGTTTTTTTTCCTACTATTTTGACTCACTTCATAAAAACTGCTCTAGCAAACAAAATTCTAAAATAACTAAGGACGTGCCCAACTAGATGGGGCTTGATCTTTGGGCTATGATGCACAGGCTTCCTTATGCTATATGTATCTGTTTCCTTTGGAGGCAGGTCAGTTCTGTAAAGGCCTAAGAGACTCCATCCACCCCTCCTCTAATTCTTGAGGAGGATACTGAATTATTCTCTTCTCATATGAACCTCTTCACTGGCAACTTCCTTGTTCCCCAGTATCAATCTCTTCTCCACCTATCACCTAATGTTTGTGGCCCTTCGTTTAGAATGGAAGGCCCTCTGATATCCGTCTTCCCCATCACCTCCCTGCACTGCTCCCCTAAGTGAATCTCTAGTCTCCTACTCAACTCCCACTTCCAAGCCTCTTCCCAGGAGACACTGCCCTTCAATCATCCCGCCTCTCACTCCACTGCATTCTGTACGTTCATCCTAAATTTCAGTCCCTCTCAAAGAATCTAGTGACTGGGACCCAGAACACAGTTGTAGGTGGAATTTGTGCCTCTGCCATGGTTGGGCTGGGTGACTTTAGGCAAGTCACTTACCCCCTGTAAGCCTCAGTCACTTACCCCCTGTAAGCCTCCGTCACTTACCCCCTGTAAGCCTCCGTAGACTAAATAGGAGGCCCGCCCTTTCCAGGCCATTGTGAGGAGTTCATAGGGCAAAGCTAGATTTTTCTTTCCTTCATGTCTCCTATCAAACGCCCTCTCATCTCAGAAGCCAGCTTCAACTCCCCCTGCAGGCTCTCTCTGCTCTCATTGCATCTGTTATAATAACGGCCATGCCCATGGAAATCATATGCAGGTCTCACTCCTATGATACTGGGATCTCTTTGAGAGCAAGGTCTCTGGCTTTTTACCTTATTAGTCCCAGGAAATGAACAAATGAATGAAGGTAAATGTGCTAATAGTTTTCCTTCCTATATGCTATTTTAACAGGTTGTTTTATAATTTCTTTATGTCATCTCCCTTAAATGGGATTTTAAGTTCCTTGGGACTAGGAACTTTGTAATTTTTTAAATTCTATTTTTAAAATCGAGATGAAATAAAATTTACTTTTGGGGTGTATAGTTCTATGAGTTTTGACAAATGCATAAAGTTGTGTAACCACCTGTCTTAAAAGTGAAATCTTTATTTCTCCATAGGTACTTTATCTCTCTATAATAGTTAACTCCAAAATAAGTGAATCACTGAAAGAAGGAATGAACAGATAAATGGTTGTTGAAAAGTTTCCACAACAGCCACCCAAATAGTTTTTGAGTCAAAGAAAATTTAGAGGATGAGATTGCAGCTGCTGTATGACCTTTCTGAAAAACAATTTCCCAATATCTATCAGAAATCTTTTTCAAAATTTGTATTTCCACTGGCCCAGAATTCTCACTTCTCAGACTATACCCAAAGAAAATAATCAGATGCCCACCATGGCTTCAATACCAGAAAGGATAGAACAGCATCCTACATAATAAAAGCCTAATATGCTAAGTGTCCGGTCATCCTTTCAACCAATCTAAGCGTAATATGCTAATGAATGCTAAGGTTGCTCAACCACTCGCTATGACATTCACTGACCACCAGGGGGCAGACACTCTGACTGGTTAGCATGCTGCTGGGGTCTGGCTGATTAGAACTGAGGGAGATGGGCCAGACAGGCCTTGGAGCCCTCCCACTGCCCCTCTACCTGCCCTGTGCCCTCTCACTATCTGAGACCCTGTGATTAGAGATGTTAGAGATGTTAGAGAGCCAGTTTCAGCCTGATCCTGCAGGCCAGGCTGAGGGACCCTACTGGTACATGAATTTGTGCACCAGACCTCTAGTGACTTATAACAGCAAACTACCAAAACAGCATAAATACCCAACAACAGAGAAATGGTTAATTAAGTTGTGGTACTTCCATTTAATGAATTAAAATTAAAATTATGTTAAGTGTCAAATGCAATCTATAAAACAATAAAAAATACTAACAAGTGTTTGAAAAAATATATATGTGTATATTCTGTATAATGACAATGTTAAACAAAAAAAAAGTGTATACAAAATATTAACCTTTCAACAAAATAAATGTCCAAGTGTGTTGACATAATCATCAGTGAATGATAGGTGGTTTTTATTTCCCTCCTTATATATTTTCAGATTTTCTAATTTCTGACAATAGATATTCCTACATATCTTATAATCAGAAAAAAAGTTATAAAAATACAGTTGCGAGGCCTTTATTTCTGCTTTAAAAAATCTCATAACCTTCATTTCATCTCCAGATGATTCAGTGGTGGTTAAATTTTAACATTCAAGCTGGCATATGTCTCTGCTTAGACAGAACGTGCTTTCTGTCTGAAGCATGTTCAGAAATAGCCCATCCCACTGTGGGTGACACATTTCCTGCACACCTACAGGAAGAAGTCATGTCCCAGGGGCTGCGGCTCAGTGACAGTTACATCAGGAGGTCAGGTAAAGGACACTGGGTACAGTCTGGGACATACAGACTAGGTTCACCTTCACCACTAGCAGCTACATGATTTTCCTTAACCTCAGTGCTGGGACCACGCTCTACTCATTTCTGTAGCTGCAGCAACTAGCAGAGTGGCTAGCCCACACAGCCACCAAGTAATGCTTGTTCGAGGAAGATGGGCGAGACATGAGTAGGAGCTAGAAGATGAAAGAGTGAAGATGTGCTCTAAAACCATGTCATCCTGCTTTCTTGGAGAACATATGGGGCTAAATGCCCGAAGCAATGGCCCCAACTGCCACACACCTCTGTGCCTACATCTCTTTCCAGGTGTGACTTGCAGCTTCTTCCCACAAGAGTCAGATACCCCAATCATGGAGTCTGTGTTGGCTCTTGACTTGCTTTGCCCCATGGAATGTGATACTGGATCCAGACCTCCAGACACCACCTATCCACCTGAAATTCCAGACACCACCTACCCATTGTTTCCTACCTGTTGTTTTAGAACCCCACCTAACCACCAGCAAAACAATTCTGGGTTAGACTGTGGGATGGGACATGTGGCAGCCATCCTACCGAGGTAGAGCCACCCAGCTGACATGTGTGTGACAGCAGAGGCATGAAGAGGCCCAGTTAAAACCAGAACAGCCAACCAGCTGAGCTCAGCCCAAATTTCTGACTCTCACAACCCTAATCCAAATATGTGGGGGTTTTTTGTTGTTTTTTTGTTTGTTTTTTAATATATTTTATTGATTTTGTACAGAGAGAAAGGGAGAGAGATAGAAAGTCAGAAACATCGATGAGAGAGAGACATCAATCAGCCGCCTCCTGCTCGCCCGACAGTGGAGATGTGCCCGCAAGCAAGGTACATGCCCCCAACTGGAATCGAACCCAGGAACCTTCAGTCTGAAAGCCGACGCACTATCCACTGAGCCAAACCAGTCCCAGCCAAATCATGTGTTTTTTTAAGCCACTAAGTTTGGGGAGGTAAATGGCAAATGAGCTTTTACTAGTATTTAAGCTTTTAAATCTGTATATCTGAAAAGTATCTAAAACTCAGCAGACTTAAAAGTAAACTCATGTTCTCCTTCTCAGGACCTCTATGCTTTATGAATGACATGCTTACCCTTCTCACTGCATAAGACAAGAATCTAGAAATGTTCCTCAAATCCTGCCTTGTTCTCCCCTACATTTTCCTCTATTTAATGCATCAAGTTCTGTTGAATTACCACCTAAATAGTTCTCAAATCCATTTATTCCGCTCAGTCTTTATCACTAGTTACCAGCAATCCACTTCTGCTGTGTGACCTTTGACAAGTCACTTCACTTCTCTGAGCCTCTGGTTCCCGTACTGTAAAATGGAGATAATGCTGGTGCCTACTTGACAGAGTCCTTCTGTACATTAAATAAGGTAACACCCTAAAGTGCTCAATAGAAGATCAGGTATAAAGTACATGCTCAGTCCATGTTCATTTATTTTCTGTAATAAAATGGCACAAAGTACCCATTTATGATTGGCCCCAATGTTATCTACTAACAGTTCCAGTAGCTCATTGACATGGAGGCAATAGTCAACTGCCTTCGCCCAATGCTTCATTGTCTCTCTTGCCTCCAGGCCCTTGCACATGCTTTTTATTTTATCTGGAATGTCCTTCCCATCGACCCATTAGAGGTGAACTCCTATCCATCCTTCAAAACCCAAGTCATATTTCTACCTCCATATTTTCATCTTTCCTTGAGCCTTCTATAAAGAGTTAACACACTGTCTCTAATCGGTCCCTCTTTTATGCTATCTCTGTGCCCTATACATGCTCCTACTGAATTGCACATTATTATAACACTCATTCATATCCATCCTTATTTTACTGTTAGATAGTTGAAGACACAGGCCATGTCTATACACCCCGGCACATAAAATAGTGCTCAGTACACAGTATGTGCCAAATAGATGCTTAGGGAAGGGATGAATAAATGAAGATGTGCTATTACATCCTCCCCCGCCTCACAAAAGCAGAAAGTGCCCTGAATCAACAAGAACCAAAATCTTCTTCAGGACCCGTAGCTCTTTCAGCACTAAAGTAACTGGCGCCCAAGTGGAAAATATTTGCTGTCACTCCCCTGCCCAGATTCCTACTTCCAGTTCAAAGCCAAGTGTCTGTCCCCCGCCGGGGCAGCCCACAGCTTTATTGCAAATGTTTCGCTCGGCTCTCTTCGGTGCATAACCTTAGCTATATTACTAGTATTTACCACCGTGAACACCATAATATGTATTTAAATCTGCTGTAAAGGTCAGACAACTGAGCCATGCCCCTTCCTGGGAATCCATTTCACACCAGGGCAGAGTCGGCCTCCTGGCACTCACTCAAACCCAGATGTGAAGGTAAATTATGAGGCCTTTCCCTCTGGTGTGAGGACGACCTCCTCATGCATCATGTTCTGTTGAATAATAGCTGTAAATCCATCTGTTAGCAGCCGGGAGAGCAGCAAGTGTTGGAAGCCACGGCATGATGTTAACTTCTGAGCTGTCACCCTCATTCTCAGAAACTTCAACTATAAAAATCAACCTCAAGTTCAAGGTAAAAATAAAGAGAAAAGGACGGAGAAGCACTTGGAAGGTAGATGTTGCTTCCCCACAACCAACAACCTGAGATGTTCCAAACATGTGCCTCCGAAACTTTTAGGCCACTCATCCCTGACTGGTTTGGCTCAGTGGATAGCGCTTCGGCCTGTGGACTCAAGGGTCCAGGGTTTGATTCTGGTCAAGGGCATGTACCTAGTTGTGGTCACATCCCCAGAATGGGATGTGCAGGAGGCAACTGATTGATGTTCCTTCCTTTTTCATTGATGCTCCTAACTCTCCCTTTCCCTTCCTCTCTGTAAAATAAGAAAAAAAAAATTTTTTTAAGAAATAGGCCTTCATTAAAAAAAAAAGAAAAGAAAAAAGAAAAAGCCACTCATCTCCTCTTCTCTGGTCTTGTTATCTTTTTCCTGGCCCTGATGCCTTCCGCTCAGGTCTCTTAAATTTAGAGGCTCAGAGAGCTCTTAGAGAAAATGATTGGGTAATGGATGCTCTCCACACAGAAATATACGCTTAATATAAACTTTCCCACTCAACATCAGGATGCTCATAAATTCCCCAAATCCTCTTCATGAACCAAGGCGCCCACGAAAAGAATTTGTCCTGCATTATCTCTCAGCTGAGATTGAAACACACACACACACACACACACACACACACACACACACACACTGTACAGGGAACTTAATGAACAGATTATTGGGAAGAGAGAGTTTCTTAAGAGCACCAGAGGAGACATGTTTAAAAGTGCCACAGGTGGTGCACATTCTAGGAGATTTTCCCAGCGGCCTTCAGAACGCAGGAAGAAAAAGTTGGTTGGGACTGTGAGATCCATGGAATGTGGCTCTTCCCCCAAAGCTCCTGGGAGTTTTAAGGCATTTTTCATTATCCAAAGTGGCCAGAAAGACCTAAACTAGTCTCAATAACTTAGAGCAAACCTTGCTTTAGTGCAGGGGTTCTCAACCTGTGGGTCGCCACCCCTTTGGGGGTCAAACGAGCCTTTCACAGGAGTCGCCTAAGACCATCGGAAAATGTAGTAATGCAGTTTCCTGTTGTTATATGAAGACTGTTGCCCATGCTACACCATGCTTCAAGACAAAATTTCATTTATTTGTAATTAGAAATAAATATTTCACAATATCGAATTGTGATTATCACTATGCTTTAATTATGTTCAATTTGTAACAATGAAAATACATCCCGCATATCAGATATTTACATTACGACTCATAACAGCAGCAACATTACAGTTATGAAGTAGCAACGAAAATAATTTGATGGTTGGGGGTCACCACAACATGAGGAACTGTATTAAAGGGTCGTGGCATTAGGAAGGTTGAGAACCAGTGCTTTAGTGACTACCCTTTAGTTCTCTCCCAAGTTCTTTCATTATGAAAACCATAGATCACCAAAGACAATTTGGGGAAGAAAGAAAATAGGTCACCTATAATCACCTCACCTCTTTCACTGTTCTTATCTTTATGATTCCTTTCTGGTCGGATAAAACGTAGACCTTTGCATAGATGTGATCAAGTACATACATATACCTTTGTTATTTACACCCAACTTATCATGAGTGTATTCCTATTTTTCCATAAGGTCTTCATAATGATTATTATTGTGATCAAAAAACATACCTAGTTGTGCTTTCTTTTTTTAAACGTGTTGGTTGTTTTTCTTTTTTATGCAGGTACAATTTTTTCATTTTTGCACAAGTGCTTAGGATAAATTCCAAGGTGGTTTTGCTCAGTAGATAGAGCATTGGTCTTCAGACTGAAAAGTCCTCAGTTCAATTTCAGTCAAGGGCATTAGCCTGAGTTGCAGACTCAATCCCCAGTGAGGGGCGTGCAGGAAGCAGCCAATCAATGATTCTCTCTCATCATTGATGTTTCTCTCCCCCTCTCCCTCCGCTCTCCCTCTCCTTTTTTCTCTGAAATCAATATATATCCTATATAATAAAAGTCTAATATGCTAAGTGTCTGGGTGTCCGGTTGTCAGTTCAACCAATCAAAGTGTGATATGCTAATGATAGGCTAAGGCTGCTCAATCTCTTGCTATGACCTGCACTGACCACCAGGGGGCAGATGTTCAACACAGGGGCTGCGCCCTGGTGGGTGGTGCATTTCCATTAGGGAGTGCTGCTCAGCCAGAAGTCGGGCTCAAGGCTGGTGAGCACAGCAGTGGTGGTAGGTAGTGAGAGCTTCTCCCGCCTCTGCAGCAGTGCTAAGGATGTCTGACTGATGGCTTAGGCCCACTCCTGGACATCCCAAGGCTCTCAGACTGAGAGGGCACAGGCCAGGCTGAGGGACCCACCCACATGCACGAATTTTATGCACTTGGCCTCTAATAATGTTTAAATATATACAGTGGTACCTTGAGATATGAGTGCCCTAACATACGAGATTTTTGAGATATGAGCCATCGAGCAAGCGATTTTTGCTTTGAAATGCGAGCAACATTTGAGATAGGAGTAATCAGGCGGATCAGCCAGCTACACATGACCCACCAGTTTACCATGACACAAGCATCTCATAGTTCCCCATGCCTCAAGGTTACGGAACGAATTAAACTCGTATCTCGAGGTACCACTGTATAAAGATATATTTTAAAAATCCAAGGTGTGGTAATATTTAGTCCAAGGCCAAGATCAATGTTGTAAAGCAGCTTTGGGTACAATCTTCAGATTTCCACAACCGGTGTGATTTACTGTGATACCAGCCTGATAATTCCAGTTCCACCCCAAGCAGAGGGTTCTAGAGCTTAAAGCATCATTAGTCACATTCAGATTATATGCTGCTGTTCTTGAGACCACTCTCCACAATCCTAAAACATCACCTGTAACTAGACTCTCAACCTCTCCATGCCTAGACGTACCCTCTGGGCACACAAGAAATTAAGTCAGAGGAGACAAAAGTTCAGCTGGCAGAATGATCTCGTATGGACCGCTATTCATGAATATCCTGTTTAGAATCCTGCCTCTATGCATGACTCGCTGTGTGATCTTAGGAAAGATACTTGACTTCTCTGTGCCTTCAGTTTCCTCATCTGGAAGCCAGGCACAGCGTGACTTAATTTACAGAAAGTTACAAGTGGCCAAATATGAATCTGAAAATGTTCATAACTTTTCCCCACTTCTTTCTGTGAGCCTTATGATGCAGACTGAGGTAATCTGCACAAAGATAGCAGCAGAACTGAGATTAGGATTTAAAAATAAAGAACTGAGATTTACTCATGAACAAGAGGGGGGCGATAAATGGCAGAAGGAACAGGAGGAGGGGGAAGCTTAGTGGGAGGGTAAAGAGTGGGGGTGTGAAGACAGAAGCCATGGACCACGGACCGAAGAGGAAAACCAAGAGGAGGTTAGAGAGCGAGAGGAATCAGCGCACTTTTTAGAATCAAAGGAGATGCTCCGGGCAAAAGGCTTTGGGAACTGAAAAGCATTAAGCAGTTTCAGTCTCCCACCTCTACACTAACATCACCCTTCACCCTAACAAGGCGATGAAATAAATGGAGGCACATGGAGACCGACATCTCAAACGGATTCCTTGGGGTTGAATGGCATCACAATGACTCAACTGCTCTTTCCCTGGATTGCGAAACAGGGTTCTATGGGGAAGAGAAGATCTCTGAGGCAGCAGTGAATTTAGTCAAGGAGAAAGATCTGGAACCTTGGAGGAGGCAAAGGACTCTCCAAGGAAGAGCTGGAGGAGAAAAGAATCAGGAAAATAACACCATCTTTCAAGAGAATCCAGAAGCGAGCGGGGGATCACTCACCTGCAGTCAGAGCTGGACTGAGTGAATGAGCCTGGACTCACACAGGAACATTAAGTGCTTTGCTTATAAACAGCAGCCAAGAGACACCCAGAAATGGAGAGAGGTGATCAGGTAGAAGGAAAAAAAGTGCCAGAGATGGGAAATACAGAGGCTTATAGAAAGCGCTTATAAGCAGTAGTTTTAAAAAATATTGTAGTCCAGCAGAGACCGGTTTGGCTCCGTGGATAGAGCATAGGCTTGCAGACTGAAGGGTCCCAGGTTCAATTCGGGTCGGGGGCATGTACCTTGCTTACGGGCACATCTCCACTGTGGAGCGTGCAGGAGGTGGCTGATCAATGTCTCTCTCTCATTGATGTTTCTGACTTTCTATCCCTCTCCCTTCCTCTCTGTAAAAAATCAATAAAATATATTTTAAAAAAATATTGTAGCCCAGGAAATCTTTCTTTAAAGGGAACTGACGTGGAAACCCAATGCATAAGACAAATAAAATGACAAGTAAAATTTAGGTGAGTCACATAAGTTAAGGTTTGAAGCCTAAATGTTCAGCCCCATAGAATCTCCACCCCCTACAGGCAGTATCTGCGGAACCCTAAGGGTTCAACAGCAGAATGAGGGGGCCACTGACTTAATAAGGGATGGGTTCTGTGACAAAGACTACCAACACTATTACACACACACACATCCCTTCTTCCCTTTACAACTGGAAACCCTCTCACCTCATTTCAGTCTCTATCCAGCTAAACATTTCATTTCCCAGCGTTCTTTGCAAGTAGAAGTGATCAAAAGACTAAGATTTTTGCCATTGGAACCTAAGTGGACATGATATATACAAATGTGGAATCACTTCCATAAAAAGAAGTATGGAGGTGACAATGGCTAGCTTCATCCAGGTGGAGGTACAAACTTGGAAGCTAGTGGAGCAACAAGATGGAAGAAGCCTGGGTCTCTGGATGACCTTGTGGAGCAGAGCCACTTACCCTCCCTGGACCACACACCTACACCTGGGCGTGGGAGGGAAAGAAATTCCCATCTTGTTGGAGCCTGAGTGTTCTAACTATCATGGTAACAGATGCCCTGTGTCCTAACCAACCAGATGTAATGGAGGGAAAGAGAAAGAGTGGGAAAAACTCAATTTGGTGTCTCCCTCCCAAGATCTTTTCTAAGCACATACCTTCTGGCCACAGCACCAGAATAGTAACCTCGGTGGCCTTCAGACTTTGTTCTTAGCTTTGGAAAGTAACAGAATCTCATTTTGAAGGAAAGGGATTCTGTAGATGCTAAGTAGATTCCAAGTAGATCCATGGACCAGACTATGACAGCATAGAGTTCCTTCCTCTCTTTGCTTTTGCTCTATCTGGGCCTCAGAGCTAGGAGGAGGATTTCACGGTCCTACATACGCTCCATGCTCCCAGCACTGCTGCTTCCCGGCTATACCCAGAATAAGCCCATTGGTTCCTGGGGGAAATCACAGCCTCATTTCTTGTTCTTTAAATTCCAGACGGATTGATCAGCTCAGCCTGAAAAGGGCTACCTCAATCCCAAGAACTATTTCAAGATGTTTCAAAACAACTGTGTATAAACTCCACACCGTCCATCTCCATTGTGGCGAGTTTTTCAGTGTTTGGGCTCTTCTGTTTTCTCATGTTGGATCATTCCATTGTCCAAGAAATCCAGAATGAGGAGATTTTAGATCCTCCATGCCCACCTTCTGACGGGCTCACTCATTCTTGGCTGCAGGCCTCCAGATTCTCTGTGAACCCTTTGTTAAATACCAGGTCATTACCGAGAATGATGATGTTGAGGTGTTTAAGAGAAACTTAATGCCTCAGAATATAAAAGCTATTCTAATCACTACACCTAATTACCATGAAGAATGACTCACCAAAATATTTTAAATGTCTTCAAATATAATAAAGAGAAAAGAGATAATGTGAGCAATTGCTCAGTGAGCTGGCAATGGGAAATAGATCTCAGGGAATACAATTCCCATTTTAGCATCAAAGAAGCCAGGATCTTTCAAAATCGTTGTAAGTTCTATTCTTATCAGCGTTTAAACTTAAGACGTTCAGAAGTGGTAAGATTTTTGAATTTTTTTAACGAGATCTGAAGCTTGCCCTTGCTGCATACGACAATGACACCGTACGCCTTTACGTATCTGTAAATTCACGAATAATTTTGGTGTTAGAAATAAATGCGTCCCCAGATGTTTGACTTCCTCCTTTCAGGCTCGGCTTCAAAATGTACATGCCCAGATGAAAGTCCTAAGTTGTAAAACTTATGTTTGCAAGCGATTCGTATCTTACCCTCAAAAGATTCCATTTGCACTGCTCGGCAAGGACATATGCCTTGACCAGGAACTCAACCACTGAGCCACACCGGCTGGGCATCGGAAGTGCTTTTTGAAACTAGTGGCATAAGGGGAGGACTCTCCCAGCTACCAGAAAAACTAGGAGGGAGGGAGAAAATACATAAGCTCAGGTGCATCCAGGGTCTGAGTGGGTCTATCCCGAAAGCACATATTTGATTTTGTTTTGTTGTCATACATTCGGTAGGCTTCAACAAAGTATAATGGCACGTATCCACCATGATAGTATCTTAAAGAATCCTCTCACTGCCCTAAACATCATCTGTGCTCCGCCTATTAGATCCCCCAGCCCATGGCAACCACTGGACTTTTCGCTGTCTCCATACTCTTGACTTTTCCAGAATGTCATATAGTTTGAATCCCACACAATGTAGCCTTTTCAGGGTGGTTTATTTCACTTAGAAATATGCATGGGAGGGTCTTCCGTGTCTTTTCACAGCTTGGTAGCTCGTTTCCTTTTCAAGTCAAATGCTATTCCATTGTCTGGCTGTACCGTCGGTTGTTTATCCATTCACCTTCTAAAGGACATCTTGGTTGCTTCTGAGTTTTACCAATTATGAATAAAACTGCTATACACATCCAGGCACAGGAGTTTTGTGTGGCAGATGTTTTTAACTCATCTGGTTAAATATCAAGGAGGGTGATGGATGGATAGATGGTAAGACTGTTTATTTTGGTTTTTAAGGAAACTGCCAAATTAACTTCCAAGTGTACCATTTTGTGTCCCCAGCAGCCATCGAGTGTCTGTTTTTCCACGCCCTCGCCAGCATCTGTCGTTGTCCGCGTTTTAGACTATTGCCATTCTAAGAAGTGTGCAGTGGTATCAAAGTTGCATTTTTCTAAAGAGCTTCCCTGTGATTCTCATGCAGATAATTCAAGGTTTGGAAAAACATGGCACTTATATAAAAAAAGAGGTTTTTACCACTAGCTTGCAATTTCTCACATGAGGTTGACAATGGCTGATATTCACCTGCTATTCACTGAGGCAGACACAGCAGCTAAAATATTGACATACCCATAGGCCCTTTAGTATAATGCTGTTATCCAAGCTCTCCTTGTGTCCCAACATCTCTCAAGTATTGCCAGGCCTGCTGTCTAGGCCTCCCTGCCTTTCTTTTTTTTTTTTTTTTAATATATTTTATTGATTTTTTTACAGAGAGGAAGGGAGAGAGATAGAAAGATAGAAAGTCAGAAACTGAGAGACATCGATCAGCCGCCTCCTGCACACCCCATTGTGGAGATGTGCCCGAAAGCAAGGTACATGCCCCCAACCGAAATCGAACCCGGGACCTTTCAGTCCGCAAGCCGACGCTCTATCCACTGAGCCAAACCGGTCTCGGCCTCACTGCCTTTCTCATGGCCTGTGCCAAGGGGCGAAGGCTTGGCCCTGAGAGAACCTCAGGATTCCTGCTCCAGTGACAGCCAGATCCTTTCTGATGGGGCAGAGCCCAGGGACTGACTTGATTACATATTTTGAATATCGTCCCTGGGGTTAACCTCTGAGATTTATGCCCCGTTTGCCAGTCTTTCCCACTGACTGAACACACTTGCTGGGCTTGCTAGACAGATGATCAGGCCTCACCCTCAGAAATGCTGAGTCAGGACATCTGTGTTGGTGCCCAGGAACCTGCATATGTGTATTTTTTTTCTTTTTTCTTTTTGTCAAATATCCCAGATGATTTTTCTTTCAATCTCTGGCAGAGTTTTGAAAATAAAAGGGAGGGGAGCATGAGGGAATATTTCCACCCAGGCTAGAAAGACTTTTTGAAGAAAAAGGTAGCTAAGTCCCAAAAGTATGGCTTTTATATGAATGACATTAGCTAGAGATGTAAAATTCAAATTCCAGCCCCACCTTCCAGCTATGTGGCTTTGGGCAATTGACTTAACTTCCCTGAAGCTACAATTTTCTGTTAAGAGAAGGTGAAACAGCCCAGCTGGTGTTGCTCAGTGGTTGGGCATCAACCCATGAACCAGAAGGTCAGGGTACAAGTCCTTATCAAAACATTTGCCAAGACTGCAGGCTTGATCCCCAGTAGGGGGTGGAGGGCTTTGCAGGAGACAGCCACCTGATGATTCTTTCTCATCACTGATGTTTCTATCCTTCTCTCCCTCTCCCTTTCTCTCTCTGAAATAATTTTTTTAAAAAATTTAAATAGTAGGTGAAACAAATGCATGTAACACATAGGAGTAGATCAAATAATTACAGACAATAAATAAGTACTCAGCACACTTATGGATTGTCTCTCAACTTTTGAAAGAGTATTTTGGTTCTTATTAAAGATTGTGCTTCCCTTTTTTTAGAGCAGCAAAATTGGCCTAGGTTGTTTTAGCAAACCTATGCAAATGTTCCTTCTATCATTTTAGTTAATTGGTGGGCATCCAATCTACATCAATGTTGTTGTTTTTAAAATCATACTTGGAGCCGAAACCGGTTTGGCTCAGTGGATAGAGGGTCAGCCTGCGGACTGAAAGGTCCCAGGTTCGATTCCGGTCAAGGGCATGTACCTTGGTTTCAGGCAAATCCCCAGTACGGGGCGTGCAGGAGGCGGCTGATCGATGTCTCTCTCTCATCGATGTTTCTAACTTTCTATCTCTCTCCCTTCCTCTCTGTGAAAAATCAATAAAGTGTGTTAAAAAAAATTATACTTGGAAAAAAACTTTTAACTTCATTTTCAGTTAGAAAACATCTATCTAAAAGCAACTGTCACTAGTCACCAAAGGTTTCATTTTACAGACATCTTACTGAGGCTATTTATTGTTTGCTTTCTATATTTACAGCAGCAAATATTCTTGGTCTGGCTTCTTGCTTCGTTCTAAACCGGGGAGGGAGGGGAATAAAAAAAAAATGTCTTCTTTTAAGGAATTTCACTCCTCATAAATGCAGAATGATTCTTGGGAATCCCAGCCCATCCCCTGTCATTAGGGATGAATGCCACCTTGTCATAAGTGCGAGGCTGCAAAGAGCAGAGAAATGGGCAGATAATGAAATTACTAAACACTCAGAGTGTCAGAGCCTGACATGCTGGGGCCATCCATCACCGATTATATGAGGCATTAACATGCTGCTTTCTATCCAGGGACAAAGATGGCAACAAGAATAGTAAATAATCTGGAGTGAGTCTGTGCAAGAAACCCATAATTTAATGAACTGACAACGAGCCAATATCCTGCAAACGTGGCCCGCCGCTGCCCCAGATCTTGTTGTACCAGTATGCTCCGGCACCTGCCCCTTAAATGATGCAAAATGGCCACGTTCTCTAAACTTCCATTCTTTCTGCACCACCTTCCTAGCAACTGCATCTGTGTAACACCTACACTGAGTTTCATCTATTTCTTTCAATGGGTTCTTCCTTTTCCTAAAATTAGTTTATTTTGAAAGAGAAATTGGTAAAAAGCAAAATCAGTATTACCTGCCTTGAATGCAGAGTAAGTGTGATCATTTTAAAGCGGAAAAAAATAAGGTCATTAAACTCTAGTCAGTACCATCCGCTGCTGGGGACTCAGCCTGAATTCTGAAGCTGGCTTTTCCTTTATTAAAACCAGAAGATTAACAAGGGTTAGGAAGGTGTTAAACACACATTAGCCCCAAACCCAGATTTCCCTCTTGATGCCCTGAGGGGTTGAAAGTAAACTGAAAAAAGATCAATTCTCTCACCAAATGAACCAATGTTACTTACCACCACATCCATGTACTAGAGGCATTTCTACAGGTCTTACAGATTGAAAAAAACTAGTAAGAGCTTTGTCTACAAAAGGTAGAGTATTGACCAGCTTTTGACACACACACACACACACACACACACACACACACACATACACACACACACACACACACACACACACACACACACACACACACAACCTTATGGAAACCTCAGAGACAGCTCCTGGGACCCCTCCTTAAGGACTTTTCTATAAAACATCTTAGCAATTGTGGTCCTTTCCTCCTTTGGATCCAACCAAGAAGGTTCAGCCAAAGCCACACCACTGCTCGGGGTGATTCTCGATCCAAAGCAGGTCACGGAGGTCTGGCTACTGGCCTGGCTATTGGGCACATAGCTCACATTGTGGAGAAAGCGACAGTTGGTGACTTGAGTCTTGGCTCAGGGAACCAGGATCAGAGAGAGGCCATGGTGGCAGGTAGGACTTGAAATGTGTCTAACGTGTGGAAATCCAATTAGCTGGTACCAAATTCTAAGCAGCATCAAGGACAGCTCCTTCGAGTTACCAAGAATCATTCCAATGGATAACTGGAGCTCTTAGGTTGCCAATAGAACTGGTCTTTCCTGGCCTCCACCGAGTCTTTTTATTTTTTTTATTTTTATTTTTATATTTTATTGATTTTTTACAGAGAGGAAGGGAGAGGGATAGAAAGTCAGAAACATCAAAGAGAGAGAGATATCGATCAGCCGCCTCCTGCACGCCCTCTATTGGAGTTGTGCCTGCAAGCAAGGTACATGCCCCCAACCAGAATCGAACCTGGGACCTTTCAGTCTGCAGGCCAACGCTCTATCCACTGAGCCAAACCGGTCTCGGCGAGTCTTTTAATTTTTAATATACAGGGTTTTTGGAAACTTTGTATGGGTTATGAACAGGAGGGCTATTAGCCTTTAGAGGGCATTTTGAAAATTTGTTAAGATGAGACAATACTAGATTTAGTGGACAGAGGAAAATCATCTCCCATCTCATACAGCTTGAAAGAGCCACCAGACACTCTTGTAGGGAAGAGCCCGTTTATCGACCAAGCCTAAACCTAAATTTGTTTTACATATAAGCAGAAAATACTTATGTCTCATATTAACAGACAAAATTTTCTAGATATACAAGAACCATGTAAGATAAGAGTTCCATTTGTTTTTTTAAAGAGCTTTTTCATACAAAAAAAATTATTTGCCATTGTTTTAAATCACATACTAAATGGCAACACCATTTATAGTGTTGGAATTGCCGATGCCACACACCTGCCTCTGTAGCTATCCTATTCATGACGATGCTATGTATAGCAGCAAGCATCTGACAGCTTCATTATACCTTCTAGTGTAGTCATACCTGACCATTTATTAAAATACTATAAACGTTTTATTATAAGTTAATCTCCATTTATATATCCTTTGTATCAGAGTTATGGCATTCTGTTGATTTTAATTATGTTTGTCGGCAAGCTACATTTTCTCTGAATTTCATTTCAGTCTTATAAAGTGAGTGTTTCAAAACATTTGTTATGAAAAGGGAGGCAGAGTCTGATACGCCTGAGAATAATATCCTCAGAAATCATCCCCCGTGTGGTTTGTCTTAATCACCTCCACCCCCCTCACCAAGACCGACTTGGGCCCTCTTTAGGGTAGAGAGAAGGAGGCTCCTCATCCCCAGCACATCTAACACTATGTGAGTGTTAGACTATGACATTAGCCAATAGTGCAACGCCAACGTGGTCCCTCCTGAATCTACTTGTGACCCCATCAGTCTTCTTGTTCTGGAAGAAGGTAGGTAGGTAGGCATTACCTATTGAAGTTACTTTATAAATCTCTTCAACTATGCTAGATAATAATTAATTGCACGTGCACACACACACACACATACACACATACAATCTACCTTGTTATCTTGATCTTTTGTTTAAATCCTTTTGACAAAGGCTCTTTTGGTCCATTTTCCTTGGATTCCTGTAGTTACTTCTCCTCCAGGGTCCTGAAGGACTCTCCCCTCATACCCCAGGCATCTGTTCCGAGCCCCAGAACTGCCTTCACCACTATCTGTCTTTCCCATCTACAGCAGTCACTTGGCTCTTTATCACTTTGGCTTCATGATAAAAAATGCCTCAGCCATCGACCCTTGAAGGAAAACAGGCGTACTGGGAAATACCTCATGCTTCACTCCGGAGAGCTGATGAACACTAAGTGTGCGACATTTTCTAAACCAAAAACCTGGACACAAGATCTGACAAGAGTGTGGGCATGAAGCCTGACAACAGAACAAAGTATTTTGAGTCATGACTGTTCCAGAAATTCAAGGATGAATGATCTAGATAAGGGGATCTTGGAACTCTTCAGTGGATGCTTCCAAGCAGAAAGCCGCTGCATCTGACTTTTCTCTGGCCTGGAAACTGAGGCGAGAAAAGGGAGCAGACCTTGCACCCCTAAAACTCTGCAGGCATCTCCTTTGGCTTTGTCATTGCTTATATGCCTCGCTCTGCTCCTTCAGTTGTGGCTGTTGCCAGGTTCCACCTTCAGCCTTCCTCCTTTCTCCACATTAAACTCCTGAGAGATTTAACCCACTCTGACGGCTTTCTTACCCCCTAAGTGCCAATGGATCAAAAGGTCCTCTCTCCCATCCAGCACTCCTCCCTGATCTTTGGGTCCTATAAAGCCAACTACCTCCTAGAAAACTCAAACCTTTGAAATGGCTGGTACTTCAATCATATGTCAAAATCATACACATTTTCCTTCTTCTCACCTGCTACATAAAACCCCCATTCTTCTGTGTGTATTTGTCTTGGTTAATGGCATCACTGCCCTTCCTGACACCCAGAAGAGAAACCTGAAAGCTATGTTACTGACCTGATTGTTCTCCAACCTCACTTAGTCACTACCAAGTCGTAACAATTCTACCTTTGCAGGAATAACTGGTTATCACATCCTCTGTATTGCCACAATTCCAGTCCAGATTTGTACCACATTTTACCTGGAATACTGTAATACCATGTACTTTAACTGATCCCTCTTCCTTCTCATAGCTTCTCAACCTTGCCCCAACCTCCTAGCAACATTACCCTGTTAACCATAATGTCATTTCGCACGTAGCTTCCAATCAAGTTTTCAATGGTCACTGTTGGTACAGAATCCAAATTCCTAAACACAGCCTCCCATCACTGAGTCCATTTCACCAGGAAGAACTAGAAGCATGTGAATCGTCGCAGGCCTGGGACTGAATGACAGGTTCCCAGATTACAGACTGTGTGACCTTGGGCAAGAGCAAGAGTGCAGACTCATTATTGTAATTACCCTAATTGTAGAATCCGTGTTTGCTGTACATAGTTCAACTTCCTACTCAGTCACTGAAGGTTAAAAATAAATAATCCTTAGGAGATGAGATTATGTTATCGGACATTCAAAATAACTCACTTCTAAAGTGATAAGAATCTCTTTTGTTTGCTCAAAAATAAAAAGAATAATGTGTATCACAGGTTTTTTGTGAGGATTAACATGAGATTAAGTATATGTATAATATTCACATGTAATTCATATATAATTTTACATAAGTAATTATATATAACATATATAAGCAATGAGATGAGATAAAGAGACAGATAGAGATAGAGATAGAGATAGAGATAGAGATAGAGATAGAGATAGAAATAGATGGAGATGGAGATGAAGATAGAGATAGAGACATATATGTCAGAATGTGTCTTTTACACACAGAGAGAAGTTCCAACAACCATGATATTGAGGCACTGAAACTTATCCCTTACAAAGGATAAAATTGGAAAATCAATAACCCCAAAACTGCTCAGTCCCAAAGTAGAGACACAGGCACTGTGGAAAACCCAAAGAACCACAGTCCACCCGAGGCCGGAGGAAGAGATGAGAACGGATAATGCAAAATCTACAAAAATGTAGGAATTTAGATGGTAAGGCAACATGAATCAGAATCATTCATGAAGAAGGCTACTTTTGAATAATCTTTGAAAGGAAATAATCTTTTATGAAGAAGAACTGTAGCCACCTTGATGCTAAGAATATCTAGAAGTTCACTTCCCAAGCAGGAAGTGTCGCAAAGACCACAAGGACAAATGTTTATTGTGTTTCTTCTAACAACCAGAACGGCACAAATACTATGTGTAATCCAAGGGGAATAAAACAGTCATTGCCTTCGAGGACCAAATGGTCTTCTAAAGTCGTTAACATGCTTACCCAGCGAAGCAAAGCAGAATGGGGAGCAGTCAAAAAGAGGAGCCAAGCGCATGCCTGGGAGGATGAGCCTCAGAGCAGCAAAGCTGCCTTTGTGCGGAAGTCCACTCTCACTTTCTCCATTTTCTTCCCATCAAGCCCTGTTGCCTAGATACCCCTAACGGGATAGGTTACGTTTTACGATAACTCTGACTTTCCTTGGCCTCTGAGTTTTTTGGTTTGTTGGAATCTTTTTATATAATTTTTGCCTCGCTGGCGTGACTCAATAGCTGAGCACTGCCTATGAACCAGGAGGTTGTGGCTTGATTCCCAGTCAGGGCACATGCCCAGGTTGTAGGCTTGATCCCTAGTATGGACTGTGCAAGAGGCAGCCAATCAATGGTTCTCTCTCATCATTGATGTTTGTATCTCTTTATCCCTTCCTCTCTGAAATCAATACAAATCTATTTTTAAAAATATGTTTTATTATTCATAGTATTATAGATATCTCCCATCCCCCACCTTCTTTACTCAGATCCTCCCAGCCCCTCCCCACTCCATCCCCAGGTCTTCAGTAGCCTAAGTTCTTAATTCAGACCAGAATCACCCCCCAAAACATGAGCTTCTCTTTTCAGAGAATGTAGACCCCGATCCAAGCTTCCCTCTATAGCGATGCTACCAGTCGATTCCCCTCCCTTCTTTCTGATTTGATTCCAAAACAGAAATATAAACAACTCTGGTCTAAGAAATAGATCTTAATCACTGATTTGGTTATAAAAAGAGATGTGGAAAATATAAATATCTTCTCTGACCATAGCTCCCTACAGAAGCCCAATTTGGAAAGAGCTCCAATTTTTCCAGAGTTGCAGAGAACTCTGGGTGATCCATTAGGTATCAGCAGAAAAACACACCTGCTATGAATAAAGAGAGAAGGGCTAAGGAGAGACTCTGGCCTTGGGTGCCTATGGTTGCTCCAGCTTCAGACCATCTCAAGGCAGCATGGGAAAATCCGCCCCCCTTAAGTCTTTCTGTGTCGTCCAAGCACAGTGACCAGAATGCAAAGCCTGTAGACACCAGCACTCCTGTGTTCCAAGCTGAGGGTGGAAGGGATGGCCTTAGAGTCAGCCCTGAAGAGTCTGGCTTTCAGCTGAACTAAATGCTTCCTTCTACCAAAATCCTAATCAGAAAAAAAAATTTTTTTTTCCACAAAATAACCACTCTACATACCACTGGTCACAACTGGGCTACCAATCAGCTAGAGATCCCTCCTGCATGGTTTTGACCCTTTTACTCCCGTAGGTGTGTTTTAGGTCTTCTGTTAAACAGCGACAATATTTTACTGGCATAAAGGCAGGGCAGGATCAGATGGCTTTGTGAGTTTCCTTCCTGCTCTAACTTAACCTGCATAGCAACCAAGAAAAGGAAAAGCTGTTTTTTCAAGTTTGACGAGGGACTGATTTAAGCTAAGTTGGGAAAGATATTTCTTTTTTCTGCATGGCTCTGAGTCCATATTGCTTCCACAAGTCTACAAACACCTGCAAGTTGACCAGGTAAGAGGAAGTGGTATCATTGACTTCACTAGTCATCAGAGCCTGGGATCTGCCTGCCCCAGGCCCAGCCCTCTCACTCCACCAGAGGCCTTCTCTTGAGTTCACAAAATCCTTTTTTTAGCCTTTCTCAGGTATACCCACTGCTCCACTGGCCTAGCTCCTGCCTGTTCCTTCTTTAGCTCTCAGTGCACTCTGGAAGTTGTATTCCCAGCTGTTGGTCAGGGCTGTTTCCCGGATCTCCCAGTCCTACTTATTCATCCAGGACACAACTGGCCAAGAGAATGAATGGCACTGTGTGTAGATCATGAATAGAGCAAGAAAAGAATTGCCTGAATTTCTGCCTTTATGCAAACTAGGAGTGTCACCTTAGAAGGTCAAGTAGTAGCCATGGACCTCAATTTCCTCATTCTTGAGCAGAAAAGAGAGGGTTGAACTTCATTTATTCTATAGAGATAGCACATATATTATGCAAAGGACCATATATAATTTTGCCAAAGGTAAATGTCATTAGTCTGAAAGCCATATTTCACTCATCCCTCACTAACACTGGGAATGTTTTATAATAAAAATTCACTAAAATAGTTTCTAAATTGCCAATTATCAAGTCAAAATCTCTGTCTTTGCAGACTTTATACATTAGGGGGTGGGAGGGCAGGAAGGGGGAGTGGGAAATCAAGGATACAAATAACCATCGTAAAAAGTAGAAAGTTAGCACAGTACTAAGAGAGCGTAAGCAACTAAATAGAGGTAAACCCTAAGAGTGAAAGTTGTTTTCATCTGAAATATCAGGAAAGGTTTCAGGGAGGAGGTGGCATATGAGCCACTAGATGGATAAATTATTGAACTGCAGAGATAGGAAAGGGCTAATCCAATAGTGGGAAAAAGAGTACCTTCCAATGATTTCAACTCAGGACTGAAAGATTTTTCTCTCTTACCATTTTGAAAAAGATCTCTTGTTTCTTTTCCTTTTCTCTGACCTTCTATCCATTAGAGCTATTTTTGTGCCCCCTTTTCCTACTTCCCCATCCACTGCAAACTCCTACCAGGAAGTGGTTTGTGTCTGCCTTAAGTTAATGGGCTTCTGGCTAAACAGTTGGATTTATGCACCCTCCACTGTCTTTTCAGGCCAGTTTTCAGTAATTTATAGGGACCGCTGTCGGCTGCATCGTGTTATTTAGCACCGTGGAGAGCACTCGGGTGCAGCCTGCACGCTGGTGCCTCTGCAGGGGAGAGAAGCATTGTTATATGGAGCCTGGATGGGCTCGCGCTCTCTGTTCTGGGAAAGACATTCCTATACGGGTGGGTTACTAAGAGATATATGGCAGCCCTGGCACAGGATCCCCTGAATCATGCCAAACCATTAAGAAGGGACAGGATGAGGGAGAAAGTCCTGAATTATCGGATGAAGTTGGGCATTGGGACAGCCAACATCCCTACTAGCCAGAGCAAGCCAGACATAAGAAACATCGTCCCTGAAGTCAGAGATACAGATACTATTTATATGGTGGCAGCAGAGGGCTCAGAATAAGACTAAAGTACTTGCCTCTACTTACAGCTAAACCTTCAAAGGGCAACCAAGTTTCTCTTATGCTTCTCAAGTCCTTTTTCTGCATGCATATTGTACTAAGAATGATTCCAGCCGAGACCAGTTTGGCTCAGTGGATAGAGCGTTGGCCTGCGGACTGAAAGGTCCCGGGTTCGATTCCAGTTGGGAGCATGTACCTTGCTTGCGGGCACATCTCCAGTAGGGGGCGTGCAGGAGGCGGCTGATCGATGTCTCTCTCATCGATGTTTCTGACTTTCTATCCCTCTCCCTTCCTCTCTGTGAAAAATCAATAAAATAT